>PVJH01023899.1:0-34037 GCA_004026705.1 Nesogale talazaci
CCAAGTGTGGCCTTTCCATACCCCTTCAGGCACGTACCTTTTCATAATGTGCTTTCCCACCTCTGTGGAGCCTGTGAACCCGATCTTCCGCACATCGGGATGGTCTGAGAGTCTCTGGCCCACCAGGGTGCCTGTGGGAGGAGAGAGGGAGGGGCAGAGTCAGGGTGGCCCTCATGGCGCTGGTGGAAAAGACGGGGCAATACTCCCTACAGGCACACTCAGAGGGCCTAACTCTTCTGTGTTGGCTGCATGGGCCTCCTGCCATGTGGATCACTGTTCTCCCTGTGGCTTCCCATTTACCAGGGTTCTCTCCCTTTCCCCAGGTCCCCGGCAGAGACACAGACAGGCCTGACCAGTCTACTGTCTGGAGCATCATAGATTCCAAAGGCCTGTCCTCGGGAGCACAGCCTGCCTAGGAGAGTTGTGACTCCTGAAAAGCTTAGTTCCCAGCCCCATCTCACTCCACAGCCTCCCCAGACTACACAGTGCCTTACCTCCCCTCCACCGCCACTTCTTGTGGCTCATTCCTGCCCAGTCTTCCGATGGCTTTTATAGTCACTTCAGGGTGGGCTTCCTCACAGACTCAGCACCCTGTCCGCTTTGGACCTCTGTCCTCTTTCCTCACTCCAATATCCTCCGACTTCTCGGTGTGTTCTTTTCCCATCTTTGTTCACACCGTTCCTCTACTTAACCTGCAAAGCAGCCCCAGATCCCCACTCCCTCCTAGGCCCTCTCTCCCTCTTCTCCCTTACACAGTCTCCTCAGCTGATCTTAGACAGGCTCCAAGTAACATCTTTATGCACTCAGTCTCTACAGCTGTGCCTCGATTTATTCAAACAGCATTACTTGCTGTCGTCAGCTTAACACACACTAGGTTTTCCTTCGGACCTCACCCCGCTGCATTACAGTCCTTTGGGAAGTTCGAGAACCTAAGTCGCTGCCTGGCTCAGACGCGAACATGATGTTTCTTGAAAAAGCCTCCAGCCAAGTCTGACTTGAGGGTCCCCAGAGCTAATTCCTGCTGTTTGGTTAGTCCCCAGAGGCATCCCGAGGCCTGACGAATCTTCTTCATCTATCTCCTTGTGCACGGTCAACAGTTGTATCTGTGGATATCCTGAAACCCGAGGAAATGCAAAACTTCTGTCTTTGACTCTCCCAAGGTGTGAATTCCAAAGTAAAACATATATAATCTCTATGTATTTTGATTTCAAATGGGATTCTAGCAGGTGAGCCTGGGGGGAGGTCAGATTCTCTGCTGTATACATTTTTCTCTTTCTCTCTAACTTGGACTTCGTGAATTGGCTCGGTCTGGACCATGCATAAGTGGGATTCACAGAGCAGCTCCACAGGCTTCTCCCAAGAGTTTGCCCACTTGACATCTGTGCCTGAATGCTTTCTGGCCTCTCAAATTTAACAGCATTGGAGACTGAACTCTAACGATTGTCCTCGATTCTGCTGCTCCTCCAGGAATCTCCATTCCCACGAAACAGGCCCTTAAGCTAAGAACCCGACCAAGAACTGACAGGCATTCCTGACATCTTCTTGTTAGAGTCCATGAATCAGCAGGTTCTGATGCACATCCTTTCCCATCATCTCCACTGCTCTCCTGAGTGCAAGCAAGAGCCCGGGTCTCCATAATGAGGGTAGTGGCTCAGAAGGCTTGACGTAGGACCTTTTTGACCTCTCTCTCTCTCTCTCTCTAGATATTTCAAGCTGGATATGTGCAATAAACAGAGGTGTCATGTGTCTATTTATGTGGTGCTTTTATTTCTATACCCAGCACAGGGATTATAGGATCATGGGTAATTGTATTAGCATTTGTTTAAAGAAGCACCACACCGATTTCCATAATGGTTGCACAAGTCTACAGCCCCACCACCAATGTATGAGCTCTCTCTACATTCGCTCCAACATCTATTATTTTCTGATTTTTTTCACTTTAATTTCACTAAGAGCATCTATGTGAGGGGGTAGCTCCTTATTTTAATTTGTATGTCTCTTATTACTAATGAGCATGAAGATTTCCTCCTGTGGTTGTTGGCTACCTGGATGTTATCTTTAGTATATTGTCTCTCTTTGTCCTGGGCCCATTTTTGTTTAGGTGATTGGTATTTTTCTCACTGAGGTGCAGTTTTCCATAGATATTTGAAATTAGTCCTTTATCCAATGTGCCATTACTAGTATTTTCCCCAATCTGTTGGTTCTCTCTAAACTCTTTTGATGAAGTCATCTGATATGCACAAATATGGTATTTTTGGAAGCCCCAATCCTTATTTTGTTTTCTACAGTGTGGATATTTTTCACTATGTTCAGTAGTGTATTTATGATTCACATTAGGGTCATCCCTTGAGCACCATTGTAAGTGGCCCTTTGCATAACAGAAGGAAATACTTTATTTTTTGCATTGATGGTCTTTATGGTTCTAGGGTTTATATTTAGGTCTATGATTCATCTTGAGTTTGTTTTCATACAGGGTGTGATGCTTGGGTCTTGTTTCAATATTTTACAGGTGGAGATCCATTTTTTCCAGCACCATTTATTGAAAAGGTTATCTATCTTCTTCACTTACTGTGTCTTAGGCCTTTATCCAAAAGCAGGTATCTGTAGATATGTGGTTATATTTCTGAGTTCTCATTTCTAATCCATTGGTCTTCATGTCTATTGCTGTACAAGTGTGGCTGTATTAATTCTTGGGACTATCTATCAGGTTTTAAAAGTCTAACAGTGAAGTGCCTCCTACTTTGTTTTTGTTTTTAAATAGTGTTTTATTTCTCCTGGGTTTCTTTCCTTTTTATGTAAAGATGGTAAATAGTTTTTCCATCTCTTTAAAGAATTATACTGGGATTTGAATCAGAATTGCATTGAGTTTGTGAAGTGCTTTTGGTAAAGTTGACATTTTTACTGTACTTAATCCAGTAATTTAAAAAACATTTGAGCTTTTAATATCTATATATATATATATAAATTTTATCATTTGCAAAGAAAGTTTTGTTTCTTCTGTGCCAATATGAATGTCTTTAATACATTTTTCTTTTTGAGCTGGAATTTTGAATATCTCTTTTCTTTTACATCTGTGAGAAATGATGCAAGAGGCCTAAACGTCACACCATGTATAAAAACAAACTCAAGATGAATCATAGGCCTAAATATAAACCCTAGAGCCATAAAGACCATCAATGCAAAAAATAAACTATTTCTTTCTGTTATATATAGGGCCACTTACAATGGTGCTCAAGGGATGACTCAGAGATTTTACTCAGGGAGAGTGTGTTCAAAAGAGTTGAATGCCGTAGAGTCTGTTTTAACTCCTAGTGACACTAACAGACGGAGTAGAACTGATCAATAAGGGTTACACGTCTGTACACCTTCTTGAAAGCTGCCTTCCTCATCTTTCTCTTGTGGAGTGAGTAGTGGGTCACCTTGTCGACCTATTCATTAGCAGCCAAACACTTAACCTACTCAACCACTTGGACTCCTTTTCTAGTGGAACAGTAAGCTTCAAAGCTCTCTGCAAAGGAACTGCCTTTATTTGGAACTGTGTGGGGAAGTTGAAGTGGAAGGGTGCTCTCGCAAACAATGGGAAATTGGAAGTAAGAAATCAATAGGAGATGGCATTTCACGTTACACAACACGCCACAAAGATAAAGAAAAATCCACCATGAAATATAATGAAAAAACACAACAGAAGACAAAATAGATGACTCGGGTCTCCTAAGAGTAAGACACTTTTATGTGCATGAAATTAACTCAGCAAATGAGTAAAAAGATCACCCATAAACTGGGAAAACTTTTGGACAATGGCACATAAAACAAGTAACTAATCTCTACGATCCACATGAAATGTAAATGTCTCAAAAATAAATAATATAAATTATTCAATAAATAGGGGCAGAGGAAACAAACAGCTTACCCAAAAGGATGTTTGTGTGACCAACAGACACATGAAGAATTGCTTGTAACCACTAGCCATTCAAGAAATGCAAATCAAAAGGATCATTTGCTGCCTCTCCCAGGAATGGCTAGTAACGTTAAAAATAAATAAATGAAATAACAAATGCTGGAGAAGATGAAGAGAGGTGGGAGCCCTCATATACTAGGACTGTCAAACTGTACAGTCACCGTGGAAAATAGTATGACTCCTCCTCAGCCAACTGGGAATAGACTACCACAGGACTTCGCAATCGCACTTCTTGTATCTACTCTACAGAAACAAAGAACAAGGGATAAACAGATATCTGCACACCCAGGTTCATCAAAGTATTATTAACAATAGCAAGAAGATGGAGACAACCTAAATGCCCATTAGTGAAAGAATGGCTAAATAAACTAAGGTACATACACACAATGGGATATTATACATAGCTAAAGAACAGAGATGAAACTGAAGCACCTCATGGAATGGATAATTTCGGAGGACACTGCTGAGTGACGTCAGTCAATCACAAAAAGTCAAATATTGTTTGAGACCATTGCTATAAAAGATAAAATCAAGATGGTCAAAAAGGAGATTAAATGATAAGATATTAAATTTTAACCTAAGTACATTTGCCATAATTGACTTTAAAATACTCTCTGCCAGGGGACAGATTAAGTCCCAGGATATATATGCCATCCCATCCTAAAGAAGAGGGAAAAGGAGTGAGGAGCTGATGACAGTAGAGGGAATAGAACACTAACCCAACCTTCAGGGAAGGTATTGTTTATGTCTCCACAGGAAAGGAAATGAAAGTAGACATCAACAGGATACACCAAGCCTCGATGGCAGCGTTACCACATGGAGCAAGCCGTTAACAGGGGGGCACCAATCCAAGCTATGCTGACCCCTCCCTAGAAGAATGTGCTACAGAGGACAGCACTGAAGTTACAGGCTGGGGAGAGGGGCCGGTGTACCCCACCTACCTACCCCACCTACCAAACCTCAGTTTGGGAGCAAACTGAGAAGGAAAGAGAGGGAGAGTGAGGGACTAGGTCCCACTCTGGAGCACCCAAACCTGAAGACGATGTTTCCTGCCTGGAGAGGTAAGGCACAAAGAGGACTGTAGGGCCAACAACAGCTGGAGACACGGTGTCTCTGCACTGCAGCATAGCACTATAGAGGACATTAGTGGGGACAGACTGTGGGGAGTGACTCTGGCCTGACCCCCTACAGCACGGCAAACCAAGGAGGGCTCATAACAGACCAGCAATGGGAACAAAGTCATAAAGACCCTGAGAAATACTGAAAATCGACTTCAGACTCAGAGGGACAGTGCCTGGAGCTCTGCTGGACTGGTGGGGAGATTCAGAGGACAGACGGGAAATGACGTATAGGGGTTTGGTTCTGTTTTTATTGGCTTGTGTTTGGTCTTCGTTATTTTTGATTTGTCTGTCTATATAAGATAGGCATGAGGAGTAAGCCTGAGGAGAAAGCAAGGGACCTATGGTTCTGGGGAGACTTGGGGAGGAGAAAGCCGGGGGGAAGGGAGTGGCGAACAAACAATGCCACGGACAGGGGAACAACTAGGGAGCTAAATCAATGGCGAGTGGTAAGTAGAGTTTCTGATGGTGTTGGAGCAGCTGTAATCAAGCTGAGAGGAATGACTGAGAGACAAATGAGTGCTAGTAAAGCAGGGAGAAGATAAAAAGAAATAGAGGAAAGAACCAGGAAGCAAAACCAGTTAGAGAGGTATATTGATGTATGCATTTGCAAGTATATTAATGCATAAAAATAGGAGTATTGGACTAAGTAAATATAATTATATTGACCAGATCCGGGGAGGATGTTGATCACCCCTTTGGGGATGCCAGCCTTCACGGACAGCTCTGCAAACTTCAGGGCTGTTAGTGGGGTCACCTGGGTGAAGAAAAAGAAAAAGGAAGGTTGAGTCAGGAGAGATCGATTTAGACGTGGAGTGTTCACGTCCCTCCAGGGAGGATCGGCCGTGGATTGTGAGCCCAGGACCGTTCCAGAAAGGGCACATGTCACCAGACCCAGTTCAGCTGCCTTCCTCTATAACGCCTGCTGGGAACTGGGGGCCCCCGATCCATGGTGCCTTTCTTGTTTCTTCATTCCCCTAAGACTCCAGCCCTGGACCAGCTTTTAGTCCCCATGGTCGTCTTTTCATTATTTATTTATTTCAGTGATAAATCGTTTCACCGGAGGCTCCGTCCACCAAATGGTGTCAAGCACGTGTGTCTACCTCTTGCCATCATCGTTTTCAAAACACGTTCTACTTGAGCCCTGGGTACCCATGATCGTATGTATGTATCTATTTTGCCAGGAGGACAGAATCCAGTCAGACTACTTTCATAGGGCTCTTGGGGAAAAGATGAGGTTGTCTGCTCCCATATAGCCCCACAGCTTCAGAAACGCTGTACTGAGTCACTCAGTCGGAATCAACTGGAGGGAAGAGGGTTGCTTCTTTTGCTTTTCTTTATTTGTTTGTAGGTTGCTTTCAACATGTTGACCCTCCTCCCCTGTCAGAAAGCCAGACAGTATTCTCCTCTGCGAAGGGCCAGCACTTGATGTGAGATGAACTCCTGGAAAAGTGAGGGCTGCCTTAGCTGTTCCCCTAGGGCCAAGGTCAAGATCACTTTCCCTGTATCTGGATGTGAGGCTTATTACTTATGATTCTCAGGTATCATAAAAAGGGAAGGGGGCTCTCCTGCTACTCAAACCTCCCAACACTATTTTCCCTCTGCCTTCCATGTGCCCATGTGCATTTCATTGTAAAGGGTACGCTGTGCTCCCCCATCAGGGCCTTCCATTCTGGGTGTGCGCAGTTCTGCTCTCAGCAGGGGGACATACATAAGAGCAGTGTGTGTGTGTCCTTTGAGGTTATCATGACAACCTTAGATTGTCAACAACACTCCCACTCTAAGAAGGGGGATTAAAGTTCTCAGAGTTTGGGCAGTGATGAAATAAGTTCCTATACATAACCAAGAAGCTTTGTTGTATATTTCGATGGCCATTAAAAAGTCCGACTCCTGGTGCATAATGTGCCAGCTGTCATTGGGGTTTTGTGATGTCAGTGCCTCAAGAAGACAGGTGAGTGTGGCTGTCCTCCTGGGAATGCAGTTGACTGCCGTGTGATGGGGATGCTTCATAGAATTTTCCCTTCGATTCCTCCTGACACCCCTGGGAGGAAGGCAAGATGCCATCCAGTTGACTCCTGGTCAAGGTGACCCCTGGGACAGAAGAGAGCTGTCCTTATGAGTCTTTGAGGCTATACATTTTTATAGGAGCAAAAAGTCTTATCTATTTCTTGTGGAGCAGCTGGTAATTTTGAACTGCCCACCGTGTGGTTAGCAGCCCCTCATGCAACCTGCGATGCCAAAACAGGTAGAGATTACTTCTATGTGTACCCATGCAAACACTGAGACTCACAAGGAGAGGAGGTAGTGTGATGACATTGCTAGTCTCTGGAAAGCAAAGCCAGCTCCCAAGTTTCTATTTCTTTTCCCTTCCCCCTCCCTACAAACCATTTGATTAGACTGAATTCCTATTTCTAAGGCCCCAATCAAATGCCAAGCCATACGAATAGAACTTCTCTATGAGGGGTAGGGGTGGGATAGGCACACAAATCCTACCACTCACCCCCTTTCCTTTGGGGACTTTGGTCTCTAAGGTCAAATAAGAAGTGACCACATCAGTTTTATGGTTAGAGTACTCCCACCTGTCATAAAGCATGTGGCTGGGCCGGTGTGTCAGGCAGGGTGGGCTCTACTCTCAAAGCAGGAGTGCTGGGAATCTACCTCTGTTAACCCAAGCAGGTGCGAGACAAGGTTGGCTAACCTGTCTCAGTCTCATAGGTTTCCCCAAACCCTGAGCCAGCATATGGAGAGTGCTCATTGCTAACCAGTATCATGACTGCCCCTTGGAAGGGCCCTTCTGTCTAGCAGTGCCTTACACTTCTCGGGGAAAAATCAGTATCAGGGTAGGCAGAGGAATCAGGCATCCTTCTGATACTCCTCTTTTAGGGTCATATCCTAACATTCTACTCAGTCAGGGTCCTGTCGTGATGGCCCAGACCTACCTGGGCTGGCTTGATCACCACAGTATTCCCAGCAGCCAGGCAAGCAGCAGTCTTCCAGGAGAGCATCATCAGGGGGTAATTCCAGGGGATGATAATGCCACAGACCCTGTCACACAACGGACATGGGTTCATATCTCTCCATGTAACCTCTCTCCTCCTCCTCCTCTCCCAGGGCAGACAACCCCACCTCAGCACCAATGTCCCAAGAGGGAGGGGCCACTCATTCCTGCCTTTTTAGTCCTGGACACGTTTGTCTGACTTAGGGTGGCATCAGATCCTAGTAGGGTCCTGTCTTTTATCATGGAATGAATGGGCTCACCAAGTCTATGTCCTGACTTGGCCAGTGGTGCAGCAGATAAGATAGGGAATGATGCATGGGATGCTGCTGTGAATGAGGGCCCAGAAGGAGGTAAGGGGTTAAAAGTGGGGGTCAGGTCGGCTTGACAGGAGTCCTTTGGGTGATGAGCCCAGGTGTCACTCATGTGAAGAGAATGGACAGAGTTAGCTTGGCAGATGGGCCTCGTTGGCTCTGCTTTGCAACGAGAGAGGCATCTGGTCTGCCAGCACCACCTTTTGGTCCCATTGGCAGCTTTGGGCTGGGCCATGTGGTACACCTAACACTTTGGAGGAGAGAAAAGGCCTCTCCCCTGGTCTCAGAGAGATAAGTCTGCAGTTTGGAGCCTGGAGGTCCTAGCCCTTCTAGAACAGGGGAGACGAGGAGCTAGCTGCATGACTGTCTGGACATACAGGTGAGTAAGATAACCCACGTGGGAGCTCATCACAGACCACACTGCTGCCTTCGGCATCGTTCTCAGAGAACATTTCCCTCAAAGAGGACTGGGACTGGGCAGTGGGAGGAGCATGTGTCAAGGCCCACAGACCGAGAGGAACCCTTTGAGGCACCGCAGGCAGGCGAGAGAGATAATGTCAGCAGGCGAAGTCACCACCCAGTCCTGTAGGCAGGAAGAACAGTCTACCTTGAATGCAACGAGGTGTCACCAAGGGTCCTGAGGAAAGCTGCCCTCACAGAGCCCTCAGGACCACCCAGAGGACCCCTAGGGGACACGATGGGAAGCCCAGAGCGGAGCACAGACTTCGATGTTCCCAGAGCTGTGGAATGATGAGGGACGGGTTGGGGGGGGGGTCTACTGAGAGAGAATGTTTCAGAGGCGTCCCTGGGAGCAGGAACTGAGCCTCCTGGATCTGCAGAGCATGGCCTGGCACAGGGCGAGACCAAGTAGGGTGAGAGGGACAGGGACTGGCAGACTGATGGGTGGCCAGGCTGCTGTGGGAGTCGCTGTGGGACAAATGGCTAACGGGCAGGCTTGCTGGCAAAAAGCTGGAACCTCCAGTCAGTCTAGAGGTGCCTTCAAAGAAAGATCTACCGGGAGTTCATCTACTTCTGACCAATCAGCTGCCGGAAATCCCATGAAGAATTGTCCTACTCTGAGGTGCCTGAGAATCACCAGGCATGAGAATCAACTGGATGGCAACGTTGCTATTTGGGGCAGGCTATCATGAGGACTGTGGTCATCCCTCATTAACTTCAATTCCACGGCTGTCCTCAGGGGCTCTGGGTCCCTGGAACCTTCCCACTCTGGCTCACCAGGTGTGGTCGTTACATAATAACCTGGTGTCCATTTCAGAGGATTACGAGAGAAGGGGTGACGCCTGGTCTGTCAATCAAGCTATAACCAATGAGGCTTCTGTGAGGGCATGGTCTTCTCCTGAGAATTCCGGGAACTCCCGGGTTTTCCTCCATGGAGGTAGGAGACACACATTCTCTCTTCTCACTCCCTTGGAGTTTTTCTACTGACAAGGCTCATTCCCTGTGAGACATTTCTAATGAGAAGGTACACGGACCTACCGTGATACAGCCCTGGACCTGGAGAAGCCACAGGAAGATCCCTGCCAGCACCCAATGCTTACAGCACCACTGGATCCACAAGACTTCCCACGCACTGGTCTGTGATCCTCCTGCACTTTGGCCTCATTGCATGTACTTTGTGAGTCTGCAGAGGACTTTATAGATTCGTCTCAGACATATGGGCTCATATCAGACTTATGGGCTCGATCTAGACTGGGTTGTTTTCTTCATGTTCCACTGCTCTTATATATCACACTCTTTCCTCTACAGGCAAGAGTGTCCATGAATTTATCTCCCTAGTCTACCGGGCCAAACACACCAGGGGAGCCAGCCAGAACAAGAAGAGGAGAAACCTCCTGTTCCATTCTGCTCAGCCAGGAACCCAGCCCCATGGTGTCCCCAGCTCTGCTGGGGAGTGACACTGCATAGTGCAGACTCAAAAAGGAGCACTTGAAAAGGCAACTGAAACCCCGGGACAATCAACAGCCTAGACCATAAGGTTCAGGACCCTACCTCCAGGCACGGAGCTATGCTCTTGTCCTGATGAATTTTCCACTGGGAGGAGAGGGTGCACCCCAGGGAATGCCCATTCATTCACTAGGTGCTTCATTATAGGTAGGGTTCTGTGTGTCTGACAGCTCGGGTCATGCAGAAGACAAAAAGGGATGGGGACATGGGAACTGTCCCACAGAGAGCAGGGATGTGATGTGGATCTAATGGCACAATCCCCGGGAAGGTAGATATCCCAGTGGAATGCCAGTGACTGGTTGTCAATCCAGCAGACGGGATATGTGTATGTGTGTGTGTGTGTGGGGGGGTGGCGTGTAAGCTGAAGAGAGAGTCTGTACAGAGATAAGCCAAGGCCCGTGTGGCTGCAACAGTCATGGAGCAGCAGACCCCAAGCTGGAGTCTGTTTCATTGGAGATGCCCCTGGAGGCACTGAGGATTTTGAAGACTAGGATCTGGTCTCTGGTTTCTGCTTATCAGTCCCAGCAGCTTAGGCCTGCCTGACTTCATCATCATGAGCCTCTGCTAAACACACACACACACACGCACGCAAACACACACACACACACACACACACACTCATTCACTGCCATAAAGTCAATACTGACTCTCAGTGACCTGACTCTGTCGGACAGGGTAGATCTGCCTCTGTGTGTTTCTGAGGCTGTCTCTGTTTGGGGGGGCAGTAGAAGGCCTCGTCTTTCTCCTGAGGAACGGCTGGTGGTTTCGAACTGCAGACCTTGCAGATCACAGCCCACTGTGTAACCACCACGCCCCTGGGCCTCCTTGCCATTTCTACAGCTGTCCTTATTCCACACCCATAATGGGCATGACCCCGTTCAAGTCTCAGAACAACCCAGTGAAGGAGGAAATGGTGTTCACTGCTGTCTTAGAGACGGGGAAACCCAAGGATGAGCTGGGACTCACACCCTTTTCCTAAAACAGGAGTACCTCTACAGTGAGAAGTGTAGACCCAGAGCTTGGAGATTTCCCTGCTCTCAATCTGCTCACCTCATAGTCACGAACGGCCCCACAGCCCAGTTTTTAGATAAGCACTACTCTGTGTGAGGCACTAGGAACAAGGACAGATGAGAGCAAGAGGCCAGGGCTCAGGATCTGCTTCACTGATGATGACCACTGGCCATTTGTCCCAGACATGTCCACTCTTCCCTCCACTCACTAGCACCTGAGCTAGATAGGATGGTTTCTGGTAGTCCTGTCCAAAGTCTCTCAAACATGGCTGTGAGGAGGGTCTGTAGGCGTACCCCTCTGGGGCAAAGGGTCTCAACCTCAGCGCTGCTGGCATTTGGGGCTAGACAAGCCTCTGTAGTTGCAGGCTGTCCTGTAGCACCCCTCCCCATCTGTGAAAATGCAGAATGTCTCCTGATGTTGCCAAATGTCCCCCCCCCCAAAAGGCAGTTCTATTGGGGTACACAGTTCCAAAGAGAATGTCCCTGAGGTCCAGCCTGGCTTCTCCTTGACTTTCTTCACCCCCAACCCACGCTTCCTGCAGGAGGAATGGCCAGCGCCTGGAAGGTCCTTTCTTAAAGGTGTGGTTTGCTCGTGGGAGCTGCTAATGATCCTGTGACACCTCTTGAGGAACCCCAGGCTAGAGTGGGGAGATGACTTTGGTCGTGGTCCTGGTGGGCGGGCCTCTGCTCAGGTATTCCCCAGCAGTCACTCCCACTAGACCTTCCCCTCCCTGTGTGCACATGCGCATTCTGAAGATGAGCCACAGACAGACGGGATGGTTGGTCGTGATGCGCCATAGCTCATCTCACTCGGGGATGCCTCCCTGGGACATAGCAGCACCGCCCCCCCCCTCCCGCCCCGTGACTCCTTTGTCTGGAGAACTATGTGGACAGGTGTCCCATGCCAGGCAATCAGGCCGTGGGAGTTCTTGGGCCTGCCACCCCACAGCCTCTGCCTCGTGGGGTGCATTTGGAGGCCCGATCGTTGCCGGAGGCATCCAACTGCATGTCCACAGCATGAGGACATATGTCTCCTTCTGCTTTTGCAGCCACCGAATAACAGCGATCTTTTCAACATGGGGGCGGGGGCGGGGGCGGGTGTCGCGCTCTGATTGGCGAACTAGGGTCTTTCATAGTGGGTGTTAGTTTCCTTTTCCTAGTCCTGGCTGGTGGCTGTCCTTTCTTAGGTGTATGGGACATTTGCTCTTGGGTGGGGTGCCCGATTGTCACCTTTGCTGCTTCTTTTCTCCCTTGTTGATTTCCAGGAGCTGTTCATTTTTATGTACACTGCTCATGACACCCTTTTCAGATCAGTTATGTGGGGATGTGCGCACTAAGTCCCTGGAGCACCATGACCCTGTCTGGTACAAGGTGGTGGTGGTGAGGATTCAATAAAATCATAATTGATCTAGAACAGTGCATGGCACTGAACAAGCCCTTTAGTCATGAAAGCGACTTTCATCTGCTATCAGGTTAAGCTCCCCGGGGTAGACATTTTCATTATCTTTGCACTCTGGATGAGCTCTCCTTCTGAAGTGTCTGTCTGTCTGGTCACTAGGCTGCAGTCAGACAAAGGTAGAGAGGAGGCATGAGCATCACCAGGGCTGTGTGACTCCACTTGTGCTCTGGGAAGAGCTCGGTGAGGCCCTGGTCCTTCCTGCTGGGGTGACTCACCCAATAGGCTCCTTCTTGGTCAGAGTCAGGTTGTGGTTGGGTCGGGCCTGGTTGATGGGGATGGTTGAACCCTGGAAAGGGAAAAGAGACATTGCTGGGCAGGCGTAACACACCTCCACCTCTCCCTGCTGGGCAGCCAGCACCTCTGTGGGGTCAGGTTTGTGCCCTGTGTTTTAACACCCACATGGGAAGGAGACTCAAATCACCAAGCTTAAATTTGGCAGCAGGGATTTGAGGAGCTTAGAGAGTATATAACCAAAAGGAGCTTCCTTTGGGAGCCCGACAGATGGATTCTTCAGTCAGAAAGCAGAGCTCGTACTGAAGAGGCATGGAGGTTTATATGGAGACAGGGTGTGGAAGTTGGAGGATGGGAGGCAATCTGGCTGGCAGAACTGCAGCTGAGCTGAAAACAGCTCTGATGGCTCAGGAGACCCAGGGCAGAGGTCCATGCTCCTGGAAGGCCCAGGGGTCCAGAGGCACAGTTGTGGATTAACAAGCACAGGAAGATGTCCTTGTACCTCCTCAGCCCGGGGGCAGGAAAAGAGGAGCCCCAGACCCTGAGTTGGCCAGAGACATAGCAAGCAATGCTGTGTAAGTCTCCCTGAGTACGAGTTTGCCCACCACTGCCTGTGCTCGGTAAAATCCTCCAGTTGGCCCTAGGAGTCCACAGCCTAACTGCTAGGACATGGTAAGATAACACATCTCAAAAGGGAACAGAGGACACAGTGAGTGGGCTGAATAGAATTCTACATGTCTCTTTAAAAACAGTTCCCCACACACAAACAACTTTACCAATGTGTAAGAGGGGGGTTGAAGTGGAGACCCAAAGCCTATCTGTAGAGAATTGGGTATTCACCCACAGAAGGGTTATCAGGAAGGGGTGATTCAACCAAGGTGCAATATAGCACCAATGAGATGAAGAACACATCATTCCTCTAGTTCCTGAATATCTCCCACTGCCCTCCCACCCAGCCCCCCAACTACCATGACCCCGTTCTACCTTAAGAATCTGGCTAGACCAGAGAACACACATTGGTACAGATAAGAGCTCTCAACACCTGGAATTCAGGAGAGATAACCTCTCAACAACAGTAATGGGTGTACGATATCATGAAGAGGGATGGTCAGGGAGGTGGAAGGGTGAGAAAGGGGGAACCCATCACAAGAAGGGGACGCATAGCAAATGTGGGTGAAGGGAGACCATGGATAGTAAGATATAAAATAACAATATATAATTGATCAATATATAATTGACCTTGAATAAGGTGGGAAGCAGACTCTTCCCAAAGTGGGTGGATGGGGAGGGGAGGGAGGGGGAAAAGGAGCTTATTCCAAGGGCTCAAGTAGAAAATGTTTTGGAAATGATGGTGACAACATAGGTACAAATATGCTTGATATAAGAGATGTATAGAATGTTATAAAAGCTATAAGAGACTCCATACAGCAATTTTAAAGAATATATTTATAAAAAGAAAACAGAAGTCCTCACAACTGGACCAATAAGCCATATCATGGTAAATGGAGAAACTACTGAAGTTGTCAAATATCTTATTTTTCTGGAATCCCAAATCAATATCCATGGAAGTAATTGTTGGAAAATTAAACTGTGAATTACGTTAAAAACAAACAATCAAGCAAACATCTTCCTCTGTTCAGGGAGATAGAAAAGGAATTCAGAAAGAACTAGAACCCAAGATCAATAAGTGGGGGTGGTGGGTGCAGTGGGGATATTACTTACAAGGACAGGAGACAAATATTCCAGCCAAGAACCATCAAGGAAAGGGCTCCTCAGTTCTCCAAATCCTACCAACCCTTGAACGAGGTGGGAAGCAGACTCTTCCCAAAGGGTCTACATCAGAGTCCATAGGCCAACACCTGGATTTTGTCCTTGGGAACCTACCAAACCTGCTTGACTTTCCACCTGCAGAATGATGAGTTATTAAGAGGTGCTGGGCTCAACCCCTTTGCCAGAGAGTTGAATTCAATTCACAGGAACCCTACTGGACAGTCACTTGTCCCCTGGGGTTTCCACCAAGAGTACAGACTGCCACGTCTTTCTCCTGTGAAGCTGTTGACTGGGGTCCTGCTAGTTAGCGGCAGAACGCTTACCCACGGCTACCCCTGAGCTCCCTGTCGTTGGTCCCCATGTGTGGGTCTTTGTACAGCAGGAGCAGCAAATTCAAACAAAGCCTTTTGGAGTTTCCTTTCCTGAGGGCTTAACCCTGCCTGGTCTCCCTCTGGGTAGGAAGAAGCTGGACTCCACCTGGATCTTGTCGCACCAGCCCGCAAAGTAGTGGAAGGTCTGGATGGACATGCCCACGTGGGTCTTCAGGGCCAGCGTGTAGACTGCACCTGCATCCAGGGCCTCGATGATGGCCAGCTCCTCCTTGTGCTGCTCCATTAGATCTGCCAACCTGGTCAGCCGGGGTGGAGGGATGAGACGGGGGCGGGGCGCAGAAAAGGCACTCAGTCTCTCCTTCTGCCAAGCTCTAGTCAGTCTGGCCCTGTGATGCGCTAACCTCCCTTGAACTGCCCACTAGGACTAATCACAGGCGCTTCCCTCCTCTCTGTTGCAATTTCTTCCTTCCTTCCCTGAATACTCCCGTGTGTGGTGGCGGGGTGCTTTGTATCTTTTACAAAGGTGCCTCCAGCGGTGTCATTCTCAAAGAGGTCGCCCTTCTACCTTCAGAAGCTTTAACTCAGACAAAGCATATCTCCCAAGCACCGACCACATCTACATAACTGAGATGCCACCCGGATCCTATGTGCTTCATCGAAAATGCCGTTGGAATATTCAGTACAGATCGTGAAGCTCTGCTGGACTGGGTTTGCACCCAGAAGCTGTAGGATGATTAACTACCTTCTCCCCACCCTCACTTTTACACCCCCACCATAGCTGAGCCTTCCTCCTGAGCACCCCACACTGCCCCGACAGGTGCCTCCTGTGTTCATAACCTCTTGCTCAGAGCCCATCTCCTTAGCCGGGAGTTCCCTGGCTGCTCTGTCAAGAAGCCCCGAGGTTTCTTGGTCCACTCCAGGCTTCCATAGGGATGACGGCAGTGGAGGTGGCTGACCGAGAGGTGTTGGGCTCTTACCTGTATAGGAGTCGTCCCCGATCTCGAGCATTGATCTTTCCCCACACCCCGTTCTCAAAGGCATCCTTGGCCGCAGCGACCGCCTTGTCCACATCAGAAACTTGGGCCAGGGACACCTGGCAGATGACCTGCAAGGGGGCAGACACGGACCCTCCTCCTGTCACATCTTGAACTCCGGGGAGGGAGTACAGGGACAGCTCCCTCAACCTAAAGGGTCTCAGAAAGGGTTTGCTTGTGTTTTCAATGACCATTTCCTCCTATTCTCCCTGAGGCCCAAACAGGTTCAGGTTCTAATGAGGAGGCTAAGAATCATCTTAGTGTTATTCAAACTGACAGTGGAACTCATTAATATAGTGAAGAGTCATTGTCTGCCCTTCCCCACCCCCAACAAAGTAGACAAGAGCGTCAAGGTCCTCTTGACTGGAGCACTGAGCCCCTAAATCCACTCTCCCTCTTCTCCTCCGTGACATGAACACAAGGACTTCACTTCTCTATTGTTTCTGTCATGGTGAAAGGCAGTATCTCCAAACCTGGGGGGTGGGGTCAGGGTGGGGGGGAGGCTTGTGTTCATGTCACAAGCACAAATCCATGCAGGAGCATCCCTGGGCCAGGCTCTGCTGGCAGGAGGGGAACCCCAGGGCCTGTACTCACTGTTCCATCCGTAGGATTGATGGTGTCATATGTCTTGGCACCCTCGGCGTCCACAAACTGGCCCCCAATGAAGAGCTGGTGTGGTATTTGGAGGGTCCGCTTATTCACGGTCTTTTCCACCTGGAAGAATAAGTCTCCATCAAGGGCGGGAGGTGGGGAACACAAGGCACACAGGCATGCAGAAGCACATGGGCACATACACAGGCACACATGGAAATCCACACCAGGAGCACACACCCCTGCACACGAGCGGGTATCTATCTCTCTATCATCTACCACTCTATGTGCACACACACACAGAGGCCAGGTGGCTAAGGAAAAAGTCCCTCCCCGACACACACACACACACACACACACACACACGTCGCCTCAAGGGCTCTTTTCCTGATGCTCCCTGGGTGAGTCGCTGAAGCAAAGTGGGGAAGACAGTGACAAGCCATATTGAAGAGCACACGCTGCCTAAGTACTACCATTGTGTGCAGCTTGCTTCCACCACCAGAGCGCAGTGATGCCCCAAAAAATTAAAAAAAAAGTGTAGGGGTGGAGTCCAGTCTGTCAATTTGGAGATAGCCAATGAGACCTCTGTGTGGGCATGGTTTTCTCCTGAGAATTCTGGAAAATCTGCCTGAATTTCCCCCCAGGAAGTGAGAGACTCACTACTCAATCCCTTGGAGATGTTCTACTGACAAGACACAAGGCTGACCCCCTGTGAGACATCCCAGAGAAGAAGCCACATGGGTTTATCTTGATAAAACCAGAACTCTGAAGCCAGAAAAGCCATGGAGAGACTCCTCCCAGTGCCGAGATGCCTGAGAAGCCACAGAGAGGTCCCTGCCAGTGATGAGATGCTTCTACCGCCACTAGATCCTAAGACTTTCTTACCCACTGGCCTGTGATTGTCCTGCATTTGACATCATTGCTTATGCCTCATGAATCTGAAGACTTTATAGATTGGTATCAGACATATGGGCTAATATCAGACTTGTGGGCTTGGGCTGCTTTTTCAACATTCCATTCCTCTTGTATATAAACCTCTCCCTTATATACAGATGTGCGCTTATCTGTTTCTCTAGTCTACCTGGACTAACACACCTGGGGAGTTTAGGGTGTGTGTGTGTGTGTGTGTGTGTGTGTGTGTTCATAAGGTCTTCCTGAACATGCAGCCTCCCTCGTGTGTCACTGCAGGCCACAGGAAGGATGCCCGAGGACTCACATAGTTGATCACTTGTTCCTTGTGCTCATCTTCCCCTCGCAGCTTTCTCACTAACAACTGCATGAAGTCTCCAAAGGTGGTCGCCATATAAACATCTTCATTCTCTAATTCCAGCCCCTCGCACAGCTCCTTGACTTCCTCCACCATTCTGCAAAAGAGAGGATAGAAAACGAGGGTTCATGGAAAGAGCTGCAGCGAACCTGTTCCATCGCCCCACCCCCCTTTGTTTTTATGGTAGTGAAGTAGTACCAAACAAACTGGACCTGAGAGAGCTGCATCTGACCATGTGACCTTGAAGATTTGCCTGGAATTGCCATGAAGACTAAGGACATGGACTCCAAGACCCTGATTTCAAGTAATGGCACAGCCATTTATTCACTTGTGACTTTGGATAAGTGACTAACTCTTTTAAACCTAACTTTCTTTAGCTATTAGAAACAAATAGTCACAGTATCTTAATATTTTGTGATTAATAAATGAGATCAACTGCCTACTTATAAGAATAATTACTGGCACATCAGTACTGCTCAAAAGACACTCTTTTAAAAAGAACAAAGATTGGGAGAAAATAGTTGCAAGACACATGCTTTATAAAATATTCTTATTCAGCATTGATAAAGGGCTGTCATATCTCAATACTAAGAAAATAAGCAAGTCAAATAAAAAACATTAGAAAAACTTCATCCTTAAAATGTAAGAAAAACAGAATTAGATTGTCTCAGAAGCCTGACCATACCACATGCTGATGAAGAAGTAACCAACAACTAAATGCAGGCCGTGGTTCTCACGTATAATGACTTATAGGACAGAGGACAACTACTGTTTGGGGTTTCTAAGACCTCAGATCTTTATGAGAGTAGACAGTTTTATCTTTCTCCCTCTAAGTGACCGTGGAGTTCAACTACTTATTCCTACACCCCCAGGGATTCTCTGGTGAGGAAGAGGAGCAGCTAGAGTTCTCATACAAATGCTGATGGAAGTGCAAAATGGTACAAACACTTTGGCTAGCATTTAAGCAGTTTCTTAAAATGTTAAGAAGATATTGGTATGAGTTACTATATGTCAATGATACCCCAATAAGCTATTAAAAAATAAGAGTCCTGATAGATTAGAATTGGGGACATCAGTAAGAGCTCTGTGGAAAAAAGCACTACCAGCAGCTCTGACACTGATTGCAGAAAGGACTGGGAAGGTTGACCTTTGGCTGGTTTCTGGAAACTCGACTGGTTCTCTAAATGGAGATAAAATTTCCCAAATTGAGGAGGGTAGTTCACTGTGCCGGAATGTTTGTGTCACTATGACTTCTGATGAACAGTGCTTTCCTTCTGAACTTCTGGAATTTTGGTATTGCACTCAGCCAATAGAAATTCAGAACCCTGAGTGTTAAATGGGCTTCCCTGGTAGATAACACTTTACATGTCCTGCCACAACCGGTTGGTAAGGGAATGTCTGATTCTACTGGAAGAGGACTCATGGAAGCTGGTGCCTGATTTCCTCTGTACTTAGACCACTTGCCTTCTCCCTTTACCGATTTCGTTTCTTAAGTTTTATTGACATATGGTTCACATATCATACACTTCCATAGTTCAGTTGTATTGAAAAGAGTTGTACAATCACCACCACAAGCAGCTCCAAGACATTTTTGCCCCTTTTGCAATTATTACCTCTTCATTTCCTTCCCACCCTCACTCCTATCACCATGTCCCTAATAAACCCTGAATCCCATTACTATCTCTATGGCTTCGTCCATCATGGGCTTCATACATTGGAAAACCTACCAAAGAGGGAAAAAAAGAAGATTGAAAACACTAACAAAGGGTGGGGGGAGGGCACGGAACCCAATAGAGAAAAAAGCAGAAAGTATTAAAAAGTGGAGCAAATCTAAAATGGGCCAGAAGGGAGATCAAATGATCAGGTATCCCGTGTTAACTCAATAACACATTCCATAATTGAATTGATGATACCTTTTGCCTGATAACAAGGCAGCTCACATCCTTTGACTGTTAGAGGGAATTCACCAGAGACTTAATCCATGTAGGGATCCTGTAAATGGATTTGGGGTTCCTACTGTCAGACATTGTCTTCTGCAAGCAGGCTGTTCACATGGTTCCTGAAGGGACTGCTTCGCCCATGCATAAACTTACATTTATAACCATCTGCTAGACAGCTCCAAGCAGAGAGGACTGCATGTGAAGTACACATTGCACCCAAGATCACGAGTGAGGATAAAACTGTGAGATGCGGCATACTTCTTTTTCTTGTGCTTGCAATCTTAAAGTTTGTGGCCTTGTTCCCAATAGATGGAAATTATTTAAATTAAATATTTACAGTTAATACTAATTATCTTTGAAATTGCTCTGTTTTTACCAATTAGGCCTTATTAGTCAGTAAAATCTTTATGGATCACCTCACAGTTGTGCTCTGTTTGTTTTTCTTTAGCATAACTGCTATCTTTGTATTACCCCTAGTAGGCTTTTTAATGGTCTTTTATATGCAAATTCCAGGAATTTATATATCATTGCTATAATTTGCATGATTATTGCAGCTGTCTATAAGTGTGTGTGTGTGTGGGGGGGCTATCTTCCTTCATTCAGAAGCCCTTCTTAGATCAACTTTCACTACTCTGTTGTTGATGCTATGTGCCACAGAGAAAGTTCAACTCAGAGTGGCTCCATGCACAACAGAACAAAGTACTGCCTCTTCCCGCACCATCCTCACAATCACTATGATGTTTGAGGCCATTTTTTAACAACCGCCGTTAATTTACAAAGGGCTAATGTATGAAAAATTTACTCAAACTGGAAAACAAGTATAATAAAATTGCGAGTAACCCAGAAAGATTTTACCTGTCAATCCGTCTCATCGAGGGTCTTCTTTTTACCAAGCAGGAGACCCTTTTCCAGGTCTCTCTAGACCCATGTCCAAAGTCCACAAGGCGAAGCCTCACCATCCTCACTTCTCAGGAGCCCTCTGGCTGTACTCCTTCCAAGACAGAGCTGTTTGTTCTTTTGACGGTCGACAGTACTTTCTCTCTTCTTCACCAGCACCATATTTTAAATGTTCTAGTTCTTCTTGGGTCCTTATTCAATGACCAACTCTCACGTGCATATGAGACATTGAAAATGCCAAGGGATGAGCCAGACACACCTGAGTCCTCAACGTAACATCCTTGTTTTTCAACACTTTAAAGAGATCTGTGCAGCAGATTTATGCAATGATCTCTTCACTGCTGTCCCCATGAGCACTGGTTCCCAATCTTCCTCCAGCCACCATCTTTAATACAGTGCCTTATGTTGTGGTGACTCTGCCCAACCATAAAATTGTTTTTGTCGCGACTTCATCCCTGTAATTTTGCTACTGCTATGAATCGGGTGACCACTGTGAAAGGGTCGCTTGATCCCCAAAGGGGTTGTGACCCACCGGTTGAGAACCGCTGTCCGTGAGCATTGAGTGTGGATCCAAGCAAGATGAAATCCTTGACAGTTTCAATCTTTATCATGATGTCACCCTCTTGGTCTTATGACTGTTTAGATTTTCTTTACATTAAGGGGTAGTCCATATTGAATGCTGCATTCCTTGACCTTCATTGACCTCCATTAGCAAGTCCTCCTCACTCTCAGCAAGCAAAGTTGTGTCATCGACACATCATAGGGTGTTAATGGATCTTTCTCCAACTATGATGCCATGTTCTTCATATAGTCCAGTTTCTCTGATTATTTTCCCAGCATACAGATTGAATAAGTATAATGAGAGGATATAACCATAACATATGGCTTGCTTGATTTTAAATTATGCAGTATTCCCTTGTTCAGTTTGCACAACTACCTCTTGAATCATGTTAGGTTTCTCATGAGCACAGTGAAGTGTTCTGGGACTGCCATCCCCCCCCCCCGCCCCGCCCCATCCCCTAAAATAATCCATAATTTTCTATGATTCACGGAGTCTAATGCCTTTGCATAGTCAACAAAACAGTCTTTACATAGGTAGGTCTTTCTGTAGGTAGACTACAGAAACAAATTAGTAAACATGCATGTGTATATAAGGGAGAGGTTTATATGCAAGAGGAATGGAACATTGAGAAAGCATTCCAACACAATCCAGTCCAAGCCCACAAGTCTGATATTACCTATAAAGTCTTCTTCAGATTCATAAGGCACATGGAATGACACCAGGACAATCACGGGCCAGTGGGTGCAGTCTTGAGTAGCCAGTGGTAGAAGCATCTCAGCGCTGGCAGGGATCTCTATGTGACTTTTCTGGCTTCAGAGGTCTGATTCCATCAGGGTAAGCCCATGTACCTTCTCCTGGATGTCTCACAGGGAGTCAGCCTTGTGGCTTGTCAGTAAGGTGTCTCCAAGAGACTGAGTCGGGAGTGTCTCACCTCCAACCGGGAAATACGGTCAGATTTCCCAGAATTCTCAGGAGAAAACCATGCCCACGTAGAGGTCTCCTTGGCTATCTCCAGATTGACAGACGACGCCATCCTTACACTCTTAATCCTCAAATTGACACCAGATTAGTGAGTGCCACAAGGGAATGCTCTGTTTTCAGCTTAGATCCCTCTAACTTCAGTACATCATCTTCTTGTGATCTCTTGTTCCATATCCTCATCTGAATCCAGTCTGGATTCTTACCAGCTTCCAATCAATGTACAGCTCCAATGGTTGTTGAATGATCTTCAGCAAAAATTTACTGGCATGTGATATTAATGACATTGTTCCATAATCTGAGCATTCTGGTGGGCCACTTTTCTTTGGTAGTGAGCACAAACGTGGATCTTTTTCAGTCAGTTGGTCAGATAGCGATCTTGCAGATTTCTTGACCTAGTTGAATGAGTACATCCAGTGCTTCATCAGAATGAGAAAACATTTCCGTTTTTGTTCCAACATGTCCTGAAGCCTTGTTTTTGGTTAATGCATTCAGTGCTGTTGTACTAGTGGTTCTAGAGCACAAACTGCACCTTGAAAGGGTTGAATGTGGACTAGTTCTCTTTGGCACAGTGAAGCTATGGATTCTTTTCATCTTCTTTGGATGCTTCCTACATTGTTCAATCATAGAATCTTTCAATATTGCAACTTGAGACCAGAATTTTCTTTTTCAGCCCACTCCCCTGCCCCCCCCCCCCACCACCCTATTAAGGTATACTGAACATATTCTTTCATTTTGGTTTTCTAACCCCAGGTCTTTGGCATTTTCATTATACTACTTTAATTTATCTGCTCAAACTGCCCTTTACAATTTTCTTTTCAACTTTTACTTCGTTATTTCCATTTGCTTTAACTATGATCAAGAGCAACTTTCATAGTCTCTTCTGACATCAACTTTGATTTTTTTTTCTTTCTTAATGACCTTTTTCTTTCTTCAAATATGATTTTCTCGATGGCATCCCATAGCTCATCAGGTCTTCAATGAGGCAAACCTGTTCTTGAGATATTTTGAAATTCAGGATGGATATCCTGAATATTTTATTTGGGGTCATATTTTAGCTTCTGTGAAATTGTTTTCATTTTCTTCAACCTCAACCTGAAGTGAACACTTGATTGTTCCACAGAAAGACCTTGGCTTACATTTTAGCTGCTGATACTGAGCTTCTACACAGTCTCTTCCTATAGATGTAGTCAAGTCGATTTCTGTGAATTCCATCTGGGGATGTCCACATGTGTAGTTACCATGTATTTTGTTGAAAATATGCTATTTTCAATGAGGAAATCATTGGTCTTGCAAAATTGTAGTATGTGATCCTCAGCTTCCTTTCTACCACAAAGGGGTTACCACATTGACCAACTACTTTCCCTTCTTCTTTGCTTTCAGCATTCACACTTCAATCACCAGTAATTATCAATGCACTGCTATAAAGCCCCCGAATGATTTATTAAAAAATATATCAAAGCACCTTGATTGCCTGTTTGATCAATTTCAGCCTGAAGATGTTGGTAGAATTTTTTCATTTCTTCATCACTAGCTTTAATGGTTGGTGCATACTTAAAATATTAGTTGTACTGACTAGATTACCTTGTATGAGTATAGATATTTTCCTATCACTGACAGCATTACATTTCAAGAACACTCTTGAAATGTCCTTTGTGACAGCAAACATGATGCCATTCCTTTTGAATTTTTCATTCTCGGCATAGTAAATCATGCAATTTTCTGGTTTAAAATGGTCAATATCCCAGGGAAGTGATGCAAAAATAAAATAAAATGGTCAATACCAATCCATTGCAGTGCACTAATGCCTAGTGTGCATATCTTTATGCAGTTAATTTCATTTTTAAGTGATCCCTTAACTTTCCTTGATTCATACATCATACATTCCAAGTTCTAATAATGAGTAGATGTTTATAGCTGTTTCATTTTGAGTCATGCTCCATCAGCAAGTGAAGGTCCCCACAACTCTACTCCAGCCACTTCATTACAGTGGATTCAACTTCGAGATGACCATCTTTCTTCAGGTCATATTTTGAGTTGCCTTCCAATCTGAGGGGGGTATCTTCCTGCATTAGGTGTAATCATTTTCTGCTGCCATTCATAGGTTTTCAGTGGCTAATTTTTCAGGAATGGACAGCTTACACCTTCTTCACAGTCTCTTCTTCATCTGGAAAGGCTACCGAAATCTATTCTTCTTGGGTGAACTTGTTGGTATTTGAATTGTCAGTGACATGCTAGTCAGCACAGACTGACAGACGGACAGCCAAGTAGTAGACTGCTATCTATAGGCTTCTCCAAACTTTGTAGAGAAAATGTTTTTATTAAATTAAATCAATGACTAGCACAGATATCCTAATGGAATGTTGGATCTGTCATTGAAAACCAGTTCATGAAAAAAATTCACGAAATATTACAGTATATGACTACCATTTCATACTCCTTAGTCTCAATATCACCTTCAAATAGGTTGCACATGTCAGTCTATAGCATCCTCTGGTGTCGCACCATCTTTTACTTCACATCACTTGACTATGCCTATTCTTGTGTTTTCACAAGAAAACTTCTCATTTCCCTGGTCTGACAAACGCAAAATGGCAAAGCTATTTCTAGAGGGTCATTCCTGTATACTCTGTAGAGGCAAGCTGTGATGCCAGAAAAGCCTTGATGTACATTATCGATAAATCTTCTACATAGCTGATGCTCCAGGAACAAATACGCACGAGAAGACAATTTTAATTACAGAGTCCCAGTAAAACCCTGCCATTGTTCTGTGTTGAGCCTGTAACTAACTGAACAGTGTGCATACTTCTAAGTGTGCACCTTTTGTCAACCATATAACCTTACCTATATGTTTTTCTCCCACACTCAAAAGCAGACTCACTGCCATCAAGTCAATTCTGACTTACAATGACGCTATAGGACAGAGTAGAGTGACCAGGGCTCTTGGCAGCTGACTGCGAACACATTAGCAACCCCAGTCAACTCTTGTGAACATCAGCTTCCCAGGTGATTGATCTTTATGGGAGCAGGAAGTCTCCCCTTTCTCCTGTGAAGTGGCTGGGGGTTTCAAGCCACTGACTTTGTGGTTAGCAGTCAATACATAACCCATTGTGCTACCAAAGCTCCTTTAGGTTAGTCACCAGTCCCCTGCCATTATAAATCTTTAACCCATCTTGTAACTCCACCAATATGTTACCTACTGGCTCCTGCTCTGTCCCTGCTCTCAGCCTTACCCCAGGGCATTACTCTTGCTCCTGCACAATTCTCCATTGCACGGAAGTCATGAAAAGGTGAAGGACGGTCAAGAATGCTTCTCTGGCACTCTACTGCACACAATGTCAATGACAGCCCTTCCTTCTTTGTTCGGCTCACAAGTGCCTTCCTGGAGTACAAGAAAAGAGACTGATCCCCCACATGATCAGTACACACCTCTGTCTCTCCCTTTCCAGCCTCTGTTCATTTCTTCTGGCTCCAGTATTCACATTTCCCAATATCTTTCTCCTCTCAGTCTGCATATGTGAGCTGAAGGCAAGTGACTTCATTCCGGGTCCCCAAAATGGACACATAAGCCACATGGCCAATGAATGCACAGCCACACTGGCTCTACCAGAGTCAGTAAAATTCCAACCCAGGACTTTACATCGAAACTAACAAGAAAAGCAAATCCCGTTAACTGGTAATGTTGATGATATAAGAAAACAGCTGCCATGTAGCCACCTTGTCACCACGAGGAGAGACCTTGTCTGACAATAAAGCTGACACAGTGCTGATGACCTGACTTGGCTCCTTGGAGGTGTCAATCATTCCTAAAAAGGCAAACTGACTGTGGGCTTCTTCATTTTTAGTTGAGTTTTCGTTTTCCCTTAGTCCGTTGATGCTACTGTTGCAGACAAGGTGTCTAGCACACACACTTCTTTTTATACACATTCAAATGTGTTACTGTTAAATGGACCGCTAATCCCAAGTCTGTGGTTCCAACCCATCAGTCACGTGAGGGAGAAAGGTGCATCTCTCTGCTCACATGAAGATTTACAACCTTGGAAATCCTACTTATGTTGCTGTGAGTCAGCATGGACTTGCTTGGGTGGGTTGTGTTTGTTTCTTATAGCAGCTTCTCTACTCTTTGGGCTGACCTAACCATGGACCCTCAAGGAAGCATTCTTCTTCTCTTCTCTGTAGTCTAGTTGATGCAGGAGGTCACCATCAATTCCCAGAGGAACAACCCCCTAAGGTCAACAAACACAGGATGCGACAGCCTATGCTACCAGGGTCTTGACACACAATAGCATCAATACACCTTCATCACAATGGACTCTCGGGAAAAAAAATTTTAGCAAATAATTTTGACAACAGGTTTGCTCAAATCCTGCTCTGCCACTGTCCTGTTATCATCCTGGAATTGAAGCATATAAGCCAGCTGTTCTGTACCTCACCCCAGCCATGCAATCCCACGTATCTTTGATATCCTGTCTTGGAGTCCACTGGTCATATTGAAGCCGATCATGATTTTTTGTCTTGTTCTTGCTTAAATTGGACCAGAAAGCTGACTTCACTTCTTGTTTTGGTGCAACTACCATCTTCATGCTCGACATTTGGGCATCTTTTGGATCCGAGCCACCTCTGGACTTTCAATGGATTATTTATTTTTACTTTTACAGAGCATGAGCTTTCCCTCTGGGGCAGGCATGGGGAATTTGACTGGCAAGAGGGAGAAGGGAATTTGGGGGTCATGTGTGATGAGAGAGTGGGTTACTTTATCAAAGTTTCTCAAATCGGTTACTTAAAATCCCATTGACCATAAAGTACACCTAGGTTAAAATTTGACATCCATCTTCTCTTCTCCCCATCTTCTTTTCCCCATCTCCCCATCCCCATGGAGCCATCATTTTCTCACACTCCACTTGTCTATATCCCTTCACCACAGACATCTACCCTCTACCCTCATTGGAGGCCTTGGGGTTTATGGTAATTTCAACACATAGCTGGAAAGTTATAGATACTTTTCCATTGAGAGGTGGGTCTTAAGGCCCTGCCTTTGTACCAAGCTAGGTTTGTTGCTGCCTTCATCAGTCATGTGAAGCCAATGTTGGGTCACATTAGGTCAATGTCATGCGATCTCCCAAGTTCCGTGTGGTGGTGTCTGTCACGTGTGCTGCCATGCCTGCTGGTTTTCAGAGACACTCATGGGCAGCTCAGCCCAGGGTCAGGCCTGGGTGAAGAGGCCATCATAAATGTGGACATTCCTGGCCAGGCAGTCTAACATAGAGAATTCACCCTACTAGATTGTCTCGATATTAGACCAAGAAAAGATGGCAACTCTCTTCTGCCACTGGCTCTCACAGTGACGTGTGACTGGAATAGAATGCAGGGCTGCTTTGCTCCTGATCTTACCTCACAACGTCCACGGATGCAGCCCCTGACTTGAAGAAATCAGTGGAGTCCTCCACCTGCACGACATTCGGGAGAATCCTCTGCCAGACACCCTGAAACATAAGGCATCACAACCAGGATCATAAGAAGGATGGAAGTTGACAATGGGACTGCTGAGGTCCAGGGTAAGGCCTGCGGTAGTTACATAATTTGGGAGTGAAGGAGTGTAGTGTAGTCTGTCACTCAGGTTGCTGCTTGATGACCTCCTTTGGAGGCGCTAGAGAGATGAATAGCTTGCGGGAGGTGTGACACCCACACTCTCTGCTTGATATTCCTGATGACGAGACACATGAAGCTATGCTAGAGTCCCGAAGCATGGAGACCCATGCCAGCGCTGAGATGCTTCCACCATCTCTGGACCCACAAGATCTTCTACCCGCTGGCTTGTGATCTTTTTGCATTCGGCATCATTGTATGTTTTTCATGAGTCTGAAGAGGAATTCACAGGTTGGTATTGGACATATGGACTAATATCAGATTTATGGCTTAATGTGGACTGGGCTGGGACGTTTTCTCAATATTCCATTGCTCTTGTACCTAAGGCTCTTTCTTAAACACACGAATCTCATTTCTCTTGTCTACCTGGACTCCAAGAGTCTACAAGTCTCTTCAAGGATGGATTCAGCATCATAGCAGGTGACAAAGGCCAGATGACCATTCCATGCTGCTTATAGTTGCTGTTAGGTTCTATTGAATCTGTCCCAACCCACAGTGACCTTCTGCGCAACAGAATGAAACACTGCCCGGTCCTGTGCCATCCTTACAATTGTTTCTGTGCTGGCTCCCCCTGTAGCCCCTGAGGCCATCCTTCTCATTGAGGAATTTTCTCTTTTTCACAGCCCCTCCACTTGACCAAACATGGTGCCGTTCTCAGGCGACTGTTCTCTCCTGACAACATGTCTAAAGTATATGGGAAGGAGCCCTGCCATCTCATCCATTCCATAAAACCAGTCCTTTCCAGGAAGGCCTCCAGTCCTGATGTGGCCCCTCCCTGGGGAATGGAGCAGCCCAGGCTTCTGACACAAGGGCTACTGTCCTTGAACTCACTTCTTTGAGGCCATGGGCTTGTGCCTACCTCTCTGGAACCAGTCAACATTCCCACGGGATCCCACATAGGACAGGAGGATAGCAACACCAATGAGAGTGCTGAGGACAGTGGCCCCAACTGTCCTGGTGTCTACCTGGTACCTGAGATTTTACCTTCATGGTCTGAGTCTGACCCTGGCACTGGGGTGGTAAAAACGTCACGGGACGACAGGTGAGGGGTGTTGGTTCTTAGAGGTCGGGCGTGGGTTGGTTTGCAGACAGAGACAGGAGGTGGTACCATTGGGACAGCTGGACAGCAGGTACCACATTTCCTGTGACCAAAGCAAGTCATCTGCCCTCTCTCTGATGACAAAGAGACCCTATTGGCTGGGAGATAAACAATGAAGGGGTGTAAAACTCGTGTGATCAATACTCTGTCCCATCTGCCACCATTGCACCTATGCTGATTCTATGGATGGGTAGGACCCACAAGGTCACTTTGCAGGTTGGAGGCAGAAGATGTTGGATTTAGGCCTGTTACAGCATCAGCCTCTCCAATACTTTGAACCCTCCTCATTTTTCTCTCATTGTAAGGGATCAACTATTTGCCAGTTCTTCTCATTTGACCCATCCATGCTCTTTGTCCATCCGTAAAGAATGGCCTGCCTTCCTGCAAACCCCTCTCTGAAGTCATCTTGAAACCCGGAAAGTAGGGACAGTCACTCACCAGATGTCCTAGGTTTGGGGCCTGTGGCAGTCATGTACTCTGGTGCTAATTTGACTAAGAGTGTAGGGGTGGAGTCTAGCCTGTCAATCTGAAGATAGCCAATGGGCTCTCTGTGTGGGCATGGCTTTCTCTGAAAATTCTGGGAAATCTCGCGATATTTCCCTTGTGGAGATGAGAGATCAGAGACGCAGTTCCTTGGAGACGAACTACTGACAAGAAGAAATGACAGCATGCTGATCAATCCTGATTCCTGGAGACTAGACGAGCTGGAGGAGAAGGCACATGGGCTCACCCTGATGGAACCAAACTTCTGGGGCCAGAGAAGCCATGCGGAGACTCCTGCCAGTGCTGAGATGTTTGGGCAGCCATGGGGATACCCCTACCAGTGCTGAGATGCTTCTCCCACCAATGGATACTGCTGATGGACCCTAAGCCCTGGAAATGAGGAGCCATGGGGGAGACCCCTGCCACTGCCAGGATGTTTCTCCTGCCACTGGATACACAAGACTCTGCATCTACGGATCTATGATTGTTCTGGTGCCATTGCACCTGCTTTGTGAGTCTGAAGGATACTTTATAGATTGGTATTGGATAAATGGGCTAATATCAGACTTATGACCTTGGACTGGACTGAGCTGGGATGCTTTCCTCAATGTTCCATTGCTCTTGTATATAAACCTTTCCCTTATACCCATATACGTGTCTATGAATTTGTTTCTCTAGTCTATCCGGACTAACACAGAGGCTCTCTCTAGTCACCCCTGGCTCTGAGTGCTGCTGACTGTGGTGAGAAGCCTGGGCCCACAACAGATGTGCAGAGGCAATGGGTGACGTGCTGCTGCATGGGGTCCAGCCACTCCAAATGCCAATCCTGCTGCTCTCACTCATAGAGGGTTGTAAGGAGGAAACAGGCATGCATACCTAGAACTTGGAGGAGACTTGAGAAGGCATGAAACGCCCTGAGCACAGGATAGCCACAGCTCTGGATGGTATGAGGACAGCCATGTGGACACATAGGGGCACCCACTGAAAAGATATACACTGACCCCCACGATAACTACTACTAGGACCACAGTCCTTGGACCAGCCCACCTCTCTTACTTATGGCCACTTCTCCTCGTTTGCCTCCGGATCACAGATCCTGAAACAGTCCCAAACCCAGCCAGAGACAGAGACAGAGCCAGCAGGAGTGTAATGAAATGCCATGGTCAAGAGCAGGACGGTTGAAGTCCAGGCCCCACAGCACTGTTCCTCTGGGCCTTGATGTTCTCCTCTGGGAAAGACAGACAGACACAGCGTCCACTTTGTAGAGCTATCATCAAATCAAAGACACTGCCGTCCCAGTGAGGCACCGTACAGGGCACCTCCTAGATATGTATGCCTTTTCTGATGGTTAAAGTCTCTACCAACATCTACCAATGTAGACTAGAGAAACAAATTCATAAGCACACATATGCATATAAAGGAGAGGTTTACATACAAAAGGAATGGAACGTTGAGAAAACATCCCTGCCCAGTCCAGTCCAAGGTCATAAGCCCATACCAATCCATAAGTCCTCTTCAGACTCACAAAGCACAGGCAATGACACCAGGACAATCACAAGTCAGAGGACCAGGACAATCACAATCACAATACAGAGTCTTGTGTATCCAGTGGTGGGAGAAGGATCTCAGCACTGGCAGGGGCCTCTCTGTGGCTTCTCAAGCATCTCAGCACTGGAAGGAGTCTTTTCATGGCTCTTCTGGCTTAAGAGGTCTGGTTCTATCAAGGTAAACCCATGTGGCTTCTCCTCTGGGATGTCTTACAGAGAGTCAGCCTTGTGTCTTGTCAGTAGAGTGTCTCCAAGAGGCTGAGTCCAAAGTCACCTCCCAGGGGAAAATACTGCCATATTTCTCAGAATTCTTGGGGAAAAGCCGCACCCACACAGAGGTCTCATTGGCTATCTCCAGATTGACAGGTTAGACGCCACCCCAACACTCCCAATCCTGAGATTGACACCAGATTAGTGACGGCCACACCGAGTTCAAAAAAGCCGTCAGCCTCTAAACAAAACTTTCCCATCTCTGTTATCATAGTCCATCATCAAAGCATCCAAAGTTGGGACTTGTTTTCTAGATGAAGGACTTGATGGTAGATATTTCAGGGCAGCGTATTTCAACCAAGCCTTTAAAAATCCCCTTCTGTGCTCAGCTCTAAAAACAGATACCCTGCTCCTAGCCGAGTGCGACTGGACCGTAATCCGAGAAGGTCGTTTGTCCAAATGGCCCTGTAAGCCCTGGGTCAGGCACAGAGCCCGGACTAGAACAATCACTCCAGGAGCAGATTTGGAGCACTGGGCCCATTTGATAGACATGCATGATGCTCACCCTCTACGTAAAGGCATTTGGGGTTTTCCAGGACCTCTGACCCAGTGCACATGCCTCATGGCCCTCCCTGGCTGATCCTACTGAAGCATGTGGGTCCAAGCCCAGTCACCTCCCTTTGGCTTATCCTGTCACACACCTTCCTTGTGGCTCCCTCAACCCCAGAAAGGTCTCGTCCAGGCCCTCCCCATCCACTGCTTTTGATCCTTTCTCTCCTCTGGGGTCTCAGCTTCCGTGTGATCAGGCCTCCCTGAGCAAGGGCAAGGCTTATTAAAGAAATCCCAGTGTTCAGTTGACATGTCCAGCCTAGAAAGGTCTGGCATGTAGGAGGGCTTGATAAATATTTTAAATAATAAATAAGTGTATGAATGAATGCAAGTGCATCCAGAGTCATCCAGTTACGAAGGAATCCTCCCAAGAAGCGGAGAATGGTCAGGGAAAGCAGGAAGGACCAGGACTGAGTTCTGGGAAGTGATCATTGACCCAATTTTAGGTGGAGAAGAAGAAATCACAGAAGGGAGAAGGACGTGCCTGGGCCTCACACGAGGGCTGTGTGGGCAGAAGGCCAGTAGAGCTGGTTACAAACTCTGTACTTTTTTTTTCCCCAGGTCTCCCAGGTAAAGGTCCTAAAAGAGTTAGAACCAGCTGACCACATCCCAGGATCCCTGAGGCAGAGGGCTAGGAAATAGTGGAAGCCCTAAGAGGGAGAAGCATTTCTGAACTCAGCCAGGTGCCCGAGGCACAGCATTCACCCACCGAGGACATCCAGCATGACGCCCTCAAACAAATCTGGCAGTGTGTAGCCTACTAACCAAAGAGCAGCCTGCAGGGGCTGCCTACCTTCAGGTGTTTGAGTTTGTAACCTACCTTCAGGGCTTCTGAAACAAGCAGTTCCTCTTCTGTCAACGTGAGTGCCTCCCCAGCTGCTCCGCTGAAGAAGCGTGAGGCTGGAATCATCTTGCCATCCTCGAACTGAATGTTCTTCACCAGCAGCTGCGGAAGGAAGGATGTCACAGGGACTCCCATCAGGCCAAGAAGGATGGCGTCCTAGCGGGAAGGCCCTTGGTGCGCATCTCCAACCCACTCAGCAAGGTGGGATCATGGCTTCTGCACCCCAGAGGAGCCAACGGAGCTCTGAAAAGTGAGTTCACAAGACTGAGGGCACGAAAAAGCTTCCCACCCAAAGCGAGGTATGTGCTTTCCTCTTGAGCCCCATGCACCACCCACCCCAGCGTTATTTTGTGTGTGTGTGTGTGTGTGTGTATGTCTTGTTATTTAAGTGCAGCGATTTTATTTTCTATAAAGGATGCACACTCATCAGAAGCAGTCATTCAAGTACTAAATTCAAAGTCTGTCAAGAAAAGATCAAGTCACTGTAGAGATTATCTCCCAGAAGTCCCAGGAAAACAGCCAGCAAACATCATAGCTACCTCTCAGGAATACCGCGGTAGGAAGGGGAGGCAGGAGAATTCTTGGAGAGTGGCGATGCACATGTTTGCTAAGAATGGTGCTGGAAGAACAGCACACTCAACACATGATCTAAGAGCAGGAAAACAATGCTTCTTACCTGACACAGGGCTCTGCCGCTGCACCCCCACCCCCTACTACTGCCTTTTCACTCTGTTGTGAAGTTTTCTGTAAGGAAAAGCCCAGTCAGACCCAGCTGAAGGTTCCTAAGAGATCTTTCACCCAATGACCTCTATCATGGTTCAGCACAGTAAATTGCTTCGTGCGTCTCTTCTAGCCAAAGCCTCTGTACCTCCCACCCCAGGGCTGTTTCCTGATGGGTCTGGGTAAGGGAATGTGGGGGGGGAAGACACTTAGGATTCAGGTGGGAGATACTGGTAACTGGGTGAATGGTGATTGCTGTCCTGCATGGTATGCAATAAGTCACCTCAGAAGCAGGAGGTGGGCATCTGACTAGTAGCAAAAGTCTGGTATGGAGCACAACCCTGGACCTGAGAGTCCTGTACAGCGGACGTCACTTGTCTGGGAGGCAATTTTGACACCAGAGGGGTGACAGAGGAGCAACAGCAAGGTCAGAACCAGCACAGGAAACAGAGTGATAG
>PVJH01023900.1:0-34029 GCA_004026705.1 Nesogale talazaci
CCTTTCTGTTGTGGCTGCTGCTGCTGTAGCTGTTGTTTTATTGCTTATTGTCTTGTGTCGGTGCATATTGTTATCACTGCATGTCTATCTAGAAGGGATAGGCGAGATAAACAAGCTGGAAAATAGAACAACAGAATGACAGTCCCCGGGGGACATGGGAGAGAGGGATATCAGGGAAAGGGAGTGGATACTAACAAACACAGGGACACAGGAGCAACAAGTGACTGAAAATCAATGATGGAGAGCTCTGACAGAGCTGGATCAAGACAGTGTAGCCAAGAGGAATTCCTAAATCCCCAATGAAGGCTGAACAGTGGAACAAGAGAAAAGTAAAAAGAAACAGAGGAAAGGAGGCAAAGGGCATTTATAGAGATCTAAACACAAGGTTTATACATATGTAAGTATATTTATATGCAACAAAAGGAAAAATTTTCTATGTACATACATTCGTAAGGTTAACATTAAGGAAGCACATGGACAGTGGGCTCCTACTCAAGTGCTCCCCCAATACGAGAACACTTGGTTCTGATAATTCAGCACTTGGAGATGCTCACCTTCCCATCACCATTGCTGAAGACACATAAGGTGCATAAGTGTGTCGGTCCAGGTAGACTAGAGAAACAAATTCATAAATACTCATATGTGTATAAGAAAGAGTTTTATATATAAGAGCAATTGAACATTAAGAAAACATCCCAGCCCAGTCCAAAGTCATAAGTCCAATATTAGTACATATGTCTGATACCAATCTATAAGTCCTCTTCAGACTCACGAAGCACATGCAATGACACCAAGATAATCACAGGTCAGTGGGTGCAGAGGCTTGTGTAACCAGTAGTAGTAAAAGCATCTCAGTGCTGGCAGGGTCTCCTCATGGCTCCTCCAGTTTCCAGGGCTCAGAATCTATCAGCATGCTGTCATGTGTCTTGTCAGCTTCACTGTCTTCCAGGGAGTGAGCCGAGAGATAGTGTCTCTTGCCCCCAAGAAGGAATTACCACATTTCCAGAATTCTCAGGAGAAGGCCACGCCCACACAGAGGTCTCATTGCCTATCTCCAGATTGACAGGCAAGACTTCACCTCCACACTCTTAATTCTCAAATTGACACCAAATTAGGTGACTGTCACCCACAAAAAAAGCTAAAGTAATGAAGAAAGCTGATGGTGCCCGCCTATCAAGAAATAGACAGACTGGGGCCTTAAAGGCATGAAGATAAAACAAGTGGCCATCTAGCTAAGAAGCAACAAAGGCCACATGGAAGAAGCACAGCAGCCTGGGTGATCATGAGGTGTTGATCAGGCATCAAAGAACAAAATTGTATCATTGAGAATGAGGGGGAGTGCAGAGTGGGGATCCAAAGCCCATCTACGGGCAACTGTACATTCCCTCACGGAAAGCTCTGGGAGGGGATGAGGGGTGCAGTGTAAGAATGATGAAACATACAATGTTCCTCTTGTTCTTAAATACCCCACCCCCCACTGTCATGATCCTGGTTCTAACTTATAAATCTGGCTTGACCGGAGAATGTACGTTGGTACAGATAAGAACTAGAAACACAGGGAATCCGAGACAGAAGAATCCCTCAGGACCAGCGGTGAGAAGGGTGATAATGGGAGGGTGGAGGGAAGGTGAGGTGAAAGGGAGAACAGATTGCGTGGATCTACATATAACCTCCGTCCTGGGGGACAGAGAGTGGAGAAGTGGGTGAAGGGAGACGTCAGATGGTGCAAAATATGACAAAATAATTTATAAATTATGAAGGGTTCATAGGGTGGGGGAATCAAGGAGGGTAGGGGGAAAATGAGCAGATACCAGGGGCTCAAGTTGAAAGCAAACGTCTTGAGAATGGTGAGGGGAACATGTGCACAGCAGTGTTTGAAACTATGGATGTATGTGTGGATTATGATAAGAGTTGTACGAGCCCCCAATAAAATGATTTAATTTAAAAAACTGTTAGAAATATTCATTTTTGATTCTGAACAAATAATTATCTCAAATTAATAACTAACAACCCCAAATCTGGAACAAGTAATTGGACCCCTGCTGTAGTTCACACATGTCATATCAGGAGGAATTGTGAAACAGACCCAAAAAAATATAGTTGGCTTAACATATTCTGCTTTTAAAATAAGTGTGATGTTTCCCAGTGATTTGAAAATATTTTTAGGAAAGCTTACCCTCTGCTAGATTGCCCATCTTTGCCCGTGGTATTAACAGAACTGCTGGGAGAGTTTCAGTGAGCCTCATTTCTACCCACTGTAACTTCCCACTTACCTGGCTTATTGTCAAAGAAGCTGAAAACATGTGTTAGACTGTACTGTGAGAGCCTTAAAGGTTCTATATCTTGGGTCCCCCGAACTCTAAGGGACACATCCAAAGCATAAGATTGTAAGATTTATATCCCAGCGGTTTCTATAATAGCAAAAGATGGCAACAATCACAAAATTCTATGGGTTAAGAAATGGATAAAAAAACTTATAAATTAATAAAATAGAAAGAGACTCTGGTACACGCACACAATGGAATAGTATGCATCCTTAAAAAACAATGAGTCTGGCAACTATCTCATAACATGGACAAAATTGGAGGGCATAAGGCTCAATAAAGTCAGTCAATCTCACAAAGACAGACATTTCATGGCATCATTTTTATAAAAGGGGACGCGGGGGCGGGAATGGTGTTCACACCAAAGGAAAAGACTTGGAATCCTATAATGAGGTCCCAGCTAGGGTGGGGGATATGAGTGAGGGAAGAGGGGGGGTTAGGAGAGAAGGTGCATGGGAAAAATGGGACATACAAGAACAACAAATGACATCCATGGGCAGTGTACTGTGACACTGTCACTGTTCTGATGTGATGGCTTGTGCTACTCCAGAGAGCCCGTTCTTCTTTGTGTTCTAGTCCACAGTTCAAGGGGGGGAAATAATGAAGGTGAAGTGTTGTTGTTTTTAAGAAAAACATCACAGCCTTAAAAATGCTCCAAATTCCTTATCCATCAGACCTACACACGGGTCTGAGTGGTAATAAAAGAGGAGAGAAGAGAGGGTCATAAGATTTGCACAAAGAAACCAATGAAGATGATGAGGGAAGAAGAGGCTAGTTCGGCTGACCAAAGCAGGGATCGGGTGACCTAGAACACCGTGAAGAAGCTTCAAGAGAGAGAGCTCTCAGGCCTGGATTCCGTGACTCCATAGACCTTAGGGAATGACAGGACACGGGTTTCTCACATCAAGAGAAAGCATGATTAAAGGGACAGGTGTGAGCTGACCAGCCTGGAAGGAGCAGTGCTCAGAGGAGACTTTGTTTTTATGTGATAAGTAACTGAGAGCGTCAGAAGACGAGGGCCTGTGACCAGCAGCTTTGGAGGCAGATTAAAAAAAAAAAATCAAACAGAATGCACTGCCACCAAATCTATGCTGGCAGACAGCGACCCTGCAGGACAGGGGGTAGGAAATCCCATCACTCTCCCCAGGAGCAGGATGGTGGTTTCAAAGCCCAATGTATAATCACTGCGCCGGCAGGCCTCATTTATTGGTGTGAGGCAGATGACGTGCGCAGACAAGGCGCTCAGAAGAATGCAGGAATTAAGCAGAATCGCACAGTCAAAGACACTCCCTGCTGACGTAGTAAAGAAAGGAAGGGTCCAGGATTTGAAGGGAAGGGGGCGGTACCATGCAGCCATGATGAACATGGGGCACGAGTTTCAGTACGCATTCAGCTGCCCGTCACAAAGTCAGCAAGTCCAAATCCACCAACAGCATCTTGGGGATAGAGAAGGCTTCTTACTTCAGCGAACAGTGAGTCTTGGCAACCCACAGAGACTGTTCTGCTCTGTTCCATGGGATCATTATGAGTTAGAATTGACTCCGTGGCTGCGAGTTGAGCGCCCCATCACTTAACCTTGGGCACATTCGCTAGTTGTTTGATCCAAGATGTAGAATGAAATCCAACAGGCCAATCTCATTGCCATCAAGTCAGTGCTGACTCTACACTCGAGGGCAGACAGAGCAGAGTTGCTCCATGGGAATTCCAAGCCTGATATCTTTCAGGAAACGGCTGCTTCATCTTCCTCCTGCAGAACACCTGGTGGGCTGGAACCATTAGATTAGTAGCCAAATACTTTAACCACTATACCACCTAGCTCTTTGTGTATGTAGCACCTGCCTTGCCAAAAAAAAAGGGAGGGAAAAACCCTTCACTGCCAGGGATCCAATTCTTACAAGGGCCCTATAGAGCAGAGTAGACCCATCCCTTTGCGTTTCCAAGGCTGTAAATCTTTTTAATTGGGGACCCTTACATCTCATCACAATTCAATGTGTCAAGCACACTTGCACATATTCCACCATTATTTCCAAAGCACTCTCTCCCCACTTGAGCCCCTGATATCAGCTGCCCATTTCTGCCCCCCCCCTCACCAACCCTTGATAAGTTATAAATTATTTTTTCCATATCTTACATTGCCCTCCATTGCCCCTCACCCACTTTTCCATTATTCGCCCCCCTGGGAGAGGGTTCTAAGTTGATCCTTGTGATCAACTCCCCCTCCCTGCCCCTATCCTCCTGATCTCTCTATTTTCCTTGTTGGCCCTGAGGGGTTTATCTATCCTGGGTTCCCTGTGTTGCGGGCTCTTATCTGTAGCAGTGAGCATGCACAGGTCTAACCTGATTTGTAAGGTAGAACTGAGGTCATGATAGTGGGGGGAAGGAAGCACCAAAGAACTAAAGGAAAATTGTGGGTTTTATCAGTGCTTTACTGCACCCTGACTGGCTCATCTCTTCGCTGTGAACTCTCTGTGAGGGGATGTCCACTTGTCTACAGATGGGCATTGGGTCTCCATTTCGTGGCTCCACCCCATTCACATTGGGTATGGTTTTATTCTGAATCTTAAATGCCTGATACCTGATTCTATCTACACCTGATGATCACACAGACTGGTGTATTTCTTCCATGTGGGCTTTGTTGCTTCTCAGCTAGATGGCCGCTTGCTTATCTTCAAAACTCCAGATGCTATATCTTTTCATAGCCAGGCACCATCAGCTTATGCACCCATTTTGTTTTCAGTGATCGTGTTGGGAACGTGAGCATCACAGAATGCTGGATTGCTAGATCAAAGTGTTCTTGGGCTAAGGGAATACTTCAGTTGAGGTCTAATATCCATCTGCAACCTTAATTCTTAGCATACAGATATGAGTACATAATTCTATTCCCCTCTCATTATATATTTTTACATTATATATTACATGTTACATGCCTTATTGAGGCCTCTACAAATATCCTTTGCCTCCTAGTTCTTTATTCTATTTCCTTTTTACTTCCTTGCCCCACCATCATGTTCAGCCTTCATTCAGGTTTAGTAATTCCTCACCGCTTCATTGCCCTTGATTGAACCCCACTAGGCATCCTACAACCTTCCTTCCAGGGCTGTAGATCTTTTTGTTTTGTTTTGTTTTGTTTTTGGGGGCATCACTGCTCTCCGGTGGTGGGAGTAGGAGGCCCAGGCCCACTGCTGGAATTGAACCTCCGTCCCAGTGGGCCGCAGTCCTGCGCACAACCACTACGCCACCGGGGCTCAGCCCCAGGGCTGTAGATCTTTACAGACGCCATCAACCTTATCTTTTTCTCCTAGAGAGATGATGATTTGAAACTGCAGACCTTAGCGCAACACATAACCCACAACACTACCAGAGGTCCTTACAGCTGCCTTATTGTAAGGATTAAAAGTATGGCAACAGGTTAGGACAGTGTCTGCCTGAAAATAAACATTTATTCATGTTATGTTACTTCATCACGTTGGGAGCAGGATGGGTTCTAATCGAATCAGTCTGAGTTGTAAAAAGAGCAGCTGGGACACAGAGACACACATCCGGGAGGACCAACCGGCGCCATGTGCACATCAGCTCCCAGACAGGTGATTCCCATGATTTCCCTGGCACCGCCGACAACGGGCAAGGAATCCACAAAGTCAAGACGCTCCTTGGGGCTTTTAGCATCCAGCCTTTAAGACATCAAAGTTCTGTCCTTTCAAGGCACCCCACTGTGGCAGTCCAGTCTGACTGTGCAGCAGGTGCTAGGAAGCTAACACGGAGTTCAAAGGCAGGGGCAGAGACTGGGACAACCTGAGCGTGGGCTGCGAGCAAATCCTCCCAGCAGATGGTCCTCTGGGAAAGCTCACTGCCATGGAGTCAGTTCTGACACGGGCAGCACTTCCTCTTCAGGTTTCCGCGGCTGTCACTCTTGGTGTTGTTAGGTGACATCGAGTGGGTTCCAACTCACGGTGACTGATGCACAACAGTAGAAAACGCCACCAGCCCCTGCACCCCCCCCCCACCTCATAACCGCTGTTATGTTTGAGCCCATGGTTGCATCCATGGCGTTGACAGCCTGCTTCTGCTGCCCGTCCAGTTTGCCAAGCACTATGTCTTTTTCCAAACACTGGTCTCTCCAGACAACATGTCCAATGTATGCGGGACACGGTCTCACCCTCCTGGCCCCTCAGAGGCATCCTGACTACCCTTCCTCCAAGACAGACGCGGTGGCTCTTGTGGTGGTCCACAGTACCTTCAGCATTCTTCAGCAGCCACACCATGCCAACGCAGCAATTCTTCAATCTTCCTTATGCAGTGCCCAGAGGTTACACGCACAGGAAGCGAGGGAAAAGCCCATGGTTTGACAGAGGCCAGAGGGTCATCTTTCTCCCTCACGGCTGCTGGGGGTTTTGAACTGCTGGCTTTGAAGCTAGCGCTCCAATCTGTAACTAACTCACTACAGAACCAGGGCTTTTATCCCTGCACAACCCAAATACCATCAGTTCAATCTAAACACACAAACAGCCATTTCTTAGGTCTAAACAGACAAACCAGAAGATTCAGAAATAAAATCTACTCTTCAGGCACTAACATTAGCAGAACTTTCCAATTTTCCTTCTGTCGTCGGCTTCTTGTCAGACACCGCTGAAAAGAAGACTGTGAGGTGTATGGCAAGTAAACTGTTTCGGTGGTTTAAAAAAACAACACAAAAACAAAAGAGGAATAACAGGCTCCCTGAGGGCCGAGAGGAAAGGGGAAACAGAAAGCCAAGTTTCTGAAATCTGTCCGCTCGGTCCTAACCCCAAGCATGGCTAGACTAGACCAATGAATCATTTCTATAGTTAGAGGACTTGTTGTTAATATACATTTATGTAGATTTTTCTATCTCTGACCTTCTATAATAAAAGTTGTCTGCAGTCGATTCCCCATTCACTTTGTTAACAAGGAAGAGCAGTAACATAGATAAAAACAAGCTGCAGATAACACAAAAATGATTGACTGCCTCTCATGGGCTCCTCTCCAATCCCAGCCCCTCCCCAGCCCCCACGCCCCCTGCTCCAAGTCCTCCAATCAGCATCTGCAGACTCCGGTCACATAGTGTCAGAAGGAGACTGTGGGTCACACAGATAATCTACTCAAGGGTAATGGATTTGACTACAATTTAGCATTGATTAATTATAGTGTCCAATTTTAATTCCGAGCTATTCACCAACTAATTAGATAAGGTTTTTCAATGCTCTATTTTTGGCACCGAAAATTCTAGGCATAGGTACTTTAAAATTAGCAGTGCTGTTGGAATTTAATAATTATTTATTGACCTCACAACGAGCACTGTGCAAGGGTTAGGTGGCCTGGATTCTTCCCAGTCCTGCCTGTGACCCAAACTGTGTGACACCAGACCGGGGGCTCCCCCTCTCTCAGCTGTTTCCCTGTTACAAAGGTGCAGGTCTGAGGTTGCTTCTGGGGCAACCACGTCAGTCTCCTACGGTGCTTATCTTGTTCTTGATGTATTTGCTTTCAAACCTGTATTCATAAATATACAGCAATGATTCCCAACCAGGCACAATTTTATCCCCCTTTCCAACGACCTTGGGGAAGACCAAGAGGCATTTTGGATCAGTATGACTTGGGGGACAGGGGGGTGCTAGTGGCATCTACTGGGTGGAGGTCAGGGGTGCTGCTAACCATGCTACAGTGCCCAAAACAGCACAACAAAGAATTCTCTGGTCCAAAGTATCAATACTGCAATACTCCAATGTACCTAAAGCACAAGGACATAGAAAAAATATTGGCTAGTGGACTTACCGTGTTTTAGAAGATGAATGATCATTTGACTTATAGGGAAATAGAATATTAAATTGGAAGTTGTAATGAGGCCAACAAAACCCAAAGCCCTACTCACTGCCATCGAGTTGATGCTGATTCATGTAGCGACCCTACAGGACAGAGTAAACTGCTTCTCTGGGCTTCCGAGACTGGAACTTCACTAGAGTAGAAACCCCCGTCTTCCTCCCAAGGAGTCACCAGATTCTTATCAACATGGGAGATTGATAAAGTAGGGTACTACCATATAGGAATGTTGAGGGTTACGGGGAACTGAGGAAACAAAAGGAAACCGAGGAAAACAAAACCCACTGCCAATGAGTGGATTCCAACTCAGAGTGACTGTCTCTAGGGTCACCAAGGCTGTCAGTTCTCTATGGGAGCAGAGTGTCATCTTTCTCCAGCACCCAGGCTGGTGGGTTCGAACTATTGACCATGTGGCTAGCAGCCTAACATAGAAACCACACTCACTTCCAAAGGAGGATCTAGACGGGTTGAAAGAGTAGACATGAGGAAGGACTTGTGAAAGGAACGCTTTTGCAAGCTGCCTGAAGTCGTTCCAGGTTCATCCACAAGGTGGAAAGAAAGCTTTGAATTCTGCCCACAGAGGACTTTCTGGAGAGTCACAAGGAAGAGATGAACCAGTCAGGGTGCATTATAGCACCTATGAAACATGCAACTTTCCTCTAGTTCTTTAATGCTCTTTCCCCACACACAATCATGAACCCAATTCTACCTTACAAATACGGTTAGACCAGAGTAGGTACACTGGTACAGATAAGAACTGGAAACACAGGGAATCAAGGACAGATAAACCCCTCAGGATCAATAATGAGAGTAGCAATAGCAGGAGGGGAAGGGGAAGGTGTGGGGAGGAAGGGGGAACCAATCACAATGATCTACATATATAGCCCCCACCCAGGGGGATGGACAAAAGAAAAATGACTGAAGGGAGACATCAGACAGTGTATGACATGAAAAAATCATAATTTATAAATTATCAAGGGTTCATGAGGGAGGGAGGATGGCAGGGGGAGGGGGGAAGTGAGGAGCTGATACCAAGGGCTCAAGTTAAAAGAAAATGTTTTGGAAATGAGGGAAACATATGCACAAATGTGCTTGACACAATGGTTGGATGGATGGATGGATGGATGGATGGATAGGTAGATGGATGGTGATAAGAGCTGTATGAGCTGTATGAGCCCCCAATAAAATGATTTTTTTAAAAGACCTCTGGAAGGGAGAATGGCTTTGTGGAGTGAAAACTCTGGAAACAGGGAATGAGAAGAGACCAGCAGCCCAAGAACTCGTGTGCATGGCTCATCTCCCAAGACCAGGGCTGGAGCTGGAGAGACTGGCCTATGACCAAATGTCACTCACAGGTGGTGGGAAGCTACCTTACAGCCGCACTATCCAAACAGGAACTCTCCTTCATGATTTTCCGTCCTGCCGGCTTATGTGTTGACTCTATTGGAGCCTGAAGACAACTAGGCAAAAGGTGGGGGGAGCCGCCCATCCTCTGTTCCCTAAAGGCAGTGTCTGTGAAGCACAGAGTCACAGCTAGAGACGGGCCAGAGAAGATGGATCTTTCAATATCTGCGGAAATGTGGTTTTGCGCTTTCGGCTGGAATTCTATTTTTAAAGCAAGACCAGCTCATGCTCATGCTGGCTTAGAAGGCAGCTAGAACTTTCTACTCCTTAAGCGACCAGAACATTCTTGAAATCTGACAGAGCCTTTATTCAAGGAAAAGGGAAACACCTCCACTGAAGAAACCAATTTGGTTTCAGACCCTCACTCCTTACTGGTCACCCATGTTCCCCATACCAGTTAACACACAATCTTCCATTTTCATGCCTCTCCAAATACAATCAAGATGACTTAACGAACTCCTTACCTGAAGAAGAAAAATAAATAAAGACCTTTGCTTGGTAGCCTCTTTTTAAATGAGATACCCAAAAAAAACCCTCACATTTTCCAAGTTCAAAACAGAATTTGTAATATCAATTAATTTAACGTCAACTCTTTAACTTCATAATCTGAAGGGGAAGTGAGGGCAGGTAGGGTTTCTAACCTACAGTTAGAAACAAAGCTCTCCAAAGATAATAAATACAACTGTGAGTCTTCTCCTGACTTTGAGAGCCTCGATTCTCAAAATTTGAAGTTAGTGGCATTGCCAACCATCTTGAGAGAATGTTACCAACCATTGACACACATTAAGCATTTTAATTATTTTTCTCCAAAAAGCTCCTGGTCCACTTAACAGCAAAGGAATCCAGAATCTTGGATTTGTATAGACCTAAAGCAATGGCCCCAGAGTGGCCTCACAGACAGAACTGAGAGGTCTGAAATACCAGTAGTGTAGGTATTATTCAAGTGGCATAGCAAGTATGGAAATGGTTTCATATATATCTCTTGGAAAATCATACAAGTTAGTCTTTACCTAGATTTTTTATTTATTTTACTTATTTTTTTTTGGGGGGGGGGCATCACTGCCCTCTGGTGGTGGGAGTAGGAGGCCCAGCCTTTGCTCCTGTGGAGCCGCTGCTGGAATTGAAACTCCATCCCAGTGGGCCGCAGTCCCATGTACAACCACTGAGCCACTGGGGCTCAGCTATTTTTTTCAAATTAAAGGAAGTGTTGGAAGAACCACAGCTGACTACACCGGAGAATGGAAGATGGCAAGACGCTGTCTCATATACTTTGGACATATCATCAAGAGGGACCAGTGTGGGACACAGAGAGATTTCTCCCAAGTGCTCTCCCCAAATAAATGCCACACCTAGCTGCTTGCTACACATGGCAAATGAGTGTCCACTTGGAGATCAATGAAAGTCGGTCAGAGGTTAAACTCCCTGAGGGTTATCAGCCATCTAAAGCAATCAGACTGAATAGTCTGTCACACCTTAAGTAGGGCCCACTCCCTTCTAATAAGGAGAGTAGATTGCTTCTCCAAAAGAGAGGGCAGGGAGATCAAGCCCACTCAAGGATGACCAAGGTTAGCTGCCATATTGAGTCTAAAGAAGAAAAATGCCCATCTTGTCGCATGCATACCCCTAATCCTTCCCCTCCTATTATACTTACACCCTTAGCTCATCCCCTTCCTGTCACGCCTATGCCTATTGTACAGCCCCTTCCTGTGACGCATGTGGTTACCTGTAATCATGCCCCAAAGTCTATACGGGTCTTGGCCCGAAATAAAGAGTACCTCGTGCCCTCTCTGCCCATGCAGTTCCCGGACCTGGCTGGTGGCTTTATGACCATCCAGGTGGTGGGCAAGCTACCATGAAATGTGTCTAACTCCTTCATGTTACTCCCTCTCTCCTATTCCTCTATGACTTTACTATATCCTGTATATATCACACCTATATAATGGTGTTTACTAAACTTGGGATTAGTTGTGGGGGGCTGGCTACCCCCACAGCCCAGCCCTTGGAGAAGGATACCGTGCTTGGTAAAGTGAGAGGTCAGTGAAACAGAGGAAGACTCCAAAACAGTTGAACAGAGGAAGGGGCTGGACTGACACAGTGGCTACAACAGCAGCTCAGACAGGGCGACACTGTGAGGTTGGCATGAGGCCCGTGTTGTGTGCTCTTATGCAGGTACCGCTCGCTGTGAGTCCCAACCATGTGAAGCTATCCAACACCAAACAAATGAAGTATCCATCTTGTGCTTTATACTTCCCCTTAGATGATTTTCGTAGAAGGAAAGTGGGAATAACAAGTGACTTCGGAATATTTCTTGAGGCCACTAAGCCTCCTACTAAAAGTGTGGCCCACTGAGCAGCAGCAGAAGCATCACCTGGGAGCTCATTAGCACTGTTGAATTTCAGGTCCTGCCAGACCTGCCGAACCAGAATCTGCACTTGCACCATACTTCAGAGTGATTCGCACCATCAGTAAAATGTGAGAACTGCTGACCTAAGCCACGCTCAAAAAAGTCTTCAATGATCCTGGATAACAACCGAACCCAACAAGATTAAGTAGTCATCCCCCGTTTTAGTTAGGCCCAAAAATAAATAAATAAATCCGTAAGAGAAATGACGTAAATTCTTGGCCATGAAAATTGCTTCTAAGTCAAAGAGAATTCCAAGACCTTTCACAAAGTGCCATCTGTAATAGTGAATCATTCATTGTTTCAGTGAGATCAACGGTGATCCTCCAAAAAGGTACTGACCCATGTGTTTGTAGGATCCACAATGTTCCTCATAATCCCAATGAACAAAAATTGGGAACCATTTCCTAATCTTCCATTGCCATCCACCGTCCTCCAGTTATGGCTTCCGAAACCATGGACAAGATCAAGAAGCTAGAAGCAAGTCATTCCAATGAATATATTTCTTTTGACACCACTTAGATAATACCTACACCATTATGGTCTTCATACTTTGTGGCATGTTCTAGAATCAGCTGTTGAGTTTTAAAAAATTCCCCATTCTATGGCTCTGCCCCATCCCCTTAATTCAGAATCCGTCGGATCAGAGTCTAGGCAGCAATGTGTTTGTTGGTTTTATACTAACAGTTTTTAAGATGTAGTTCATATTTCATTCAATTCATCCAGCTCATAACTCAATGGCTTTTTAGTACATTCCCAGAGTTGTGTATCCATGACTACAGTGAATATTGGAATATTCTCAACAACCAAAAGGGAGCCTCCTACCCTTGACAAACTGATTCCCATTCCCAGACTCCCATCTCACCCCATGCTCATTCCAGCCCACGCAACCATTAATCTATGGCTGTCTCTATAGATTTGCCCATCCTGGCCACTTCTTCTTCTTTGTAAAAATAATATTTCATGTTATTGCCCCAGGTCACAGCAAATTGGGTTCCCATCTAACAATCTTTACACCAATTGTTCAGTGACATTGGGTACAGTTTTTACCAAATGTTATCATTCTCATCCATTCTACTCTGGATGTTTCCCATCCAGTACTTTGGCTCCCTGTTCCCTTACACCTTTGTCTTTGTTTAGACTCATTTATTGGTCATTTTTTTAAAGGTGTATAATACCCACTGATAATTTTTTTTAATATTAGAAGCCTATCTCTTAATTAGCTAGAAGGTGAACTTGTGGGGTGGGAGTAAGCGGTCATTTTGGTTCCAGGTTTAGGAAGTACCTCCAGGGATAGTCTCCAGAGTCCTCTAATCTCACCCAGTAAATCCAGACCTTCTAAGAGTTTGAGTTTTGTTCCATGTGTTTCATCTATTGTGGCCTTTGGCGTTAATTGTTCTTTTAAGTTTACAGGTGATTCCAATATACACAGCCAAATGTAAGATCTCTAACTGAAGAGCTATTGAACCAAGTGCATATGGTGCGCTTCTCAAAAGAGAGAGTTCTAGGTTTCAGTATTTCCAGAACCTTCTATTTGTTCCCCTAACCCTAGAGAGATGAAGTTGCTTTCTGTAACTGAATTCTCTTTTTGCCTTTTCAATTCTTGCCGGGAGTGGCAAGCAGAATGATGGCTCTCCAAAAGAACCTGTGTCCTCGTCCCCAGAACCAGTGATTATGTCCTATTACATAGCAAAAGAGATTTTGCAGATGTGTTCAAGGGCAGGTCCTTGAAATGGGGAGATTATCCTGGGTTATCTGGGCAGTAATCACAAAGATCTGTAAAAAAAAAAAAAAGGCGGGGGGTGGAGATGATAAATAAAGAGAATTGTGGGAGAAGTGCCTCTGAAAGAATGGTCAGATAGCTGCATCATCATCACCAGCATTAAAGATGGGTGGGTGGAGGGAGGCCAGGGGCCCAGGAATGGGAGCAGCTTCTGGACACCAGAAATGTTGAAGAAACTGCTTCTCCCCAAGAACCTCCAGAAAGGATCACAGACCCCACAGCACCTTGATTTATAGCCCGTGAGAGACTGTGTCAGACTTTTAATGTAAAAAAAGAGAAAGAGGGAGTTCATATTCACAGTCCATGTCCCAACTAGATTTGGTGAGGGTAGGACAGGGGTCATCATTTAGACTAAGGGTCAGCAAACTTTTGAGATGGAAGAGCCAATCTTGCCCCTCACAACAATTTAAAAATTATTCCAGAACCATAAAGATATTTTATGCATAAATAAAATCACCATTATCTGAATAATATCCTTTAATTTTTTTTATTTTACTTCAGAACCACATGTACACATCAAAAGAGCAGCATGTGGATCGAGATCCACAGTGTGATTACCTTTGATCTAGACCAGTTTTTCCCAAAGTGGGTGATACCTCTCCTCTGGGGAGCACTCAAATGAGGAAGAGGGGCTGCAGAAGCAGATACCTACACTTTAACCTGGATTATAGGCTGTAATACAAAAGTGTTTCATTGCCAGAGGGATGATAAGTAACTTTTTTTATGAAAAGGGGTCATAGCCAAATAAGTCTGGGAACTTATGATTCTCAACTGATATTGTGTTAGTCTGAGTAAACTAGGGGAACAAATATACAGAAACTCATATGTTTGAGAGAGAGTTTTTTTATAAAGGGTAAGTGCACATTAAGAAAGCATCCCAACCCAGTGCTGGCCAAGTCCATAAGTCCAACATTAGCCCATATGTCCAACACTGATCTTCAAAGGCCTCCTCAATCTCACAAAACACATGCCATGATGCCGACCGACTGCCAGAGGAAAGCCAAATCAGTGAGCATGTCAGCATCTCAGCGCTGGCCGGGGTCTCCACATGGCTGCTCCAGAACCCAGGGCAGCATAAGAGTAGATCCATGTACCCTCTCCTCAGGGATGTCTTGCAGGCAGTGAGCCTTGCCAGCTGAAGCATGGAACTGGCTAAGGTGGCTGCATCCTGGTCTGACCATCAGAAAGCAAGAGATCTGAGAACTAGAAAAGTGAGGCTCACTTAGTCATTTATTTCTCTGCCCTTCAGTTAATCCAACATGTGTTTATCGGCCAGGTTGGCACAATAAACCTTAACTATCTCAGACATATCATCAATTGGCCTCTCTCCTCTACCCACTACCCTTATTCATTCTCTCATCAGTTCTGAGCCAGACTAATGTAGTGGCGTACTCATTGGCCTCCTCTTTCCAGTCTTGCCCATTCCTACTGACTCATACTCCACACTGCCCAATTTCTCCCATATCTATTCGCTCCCTAAACCTAGTAATACATCTAGATTTTTCTTTTTTAACACAGACCAGGCTCCCCCTCATTTAAAAATCAATTACCAGCACCACCCCAGCACCACCCCCAAACTGCCAACTCAAAAAATTCCAAATTTCTTGACCTGGAAACTTTCCATGGTCTTATCCCATGCCAGCCTCTCCAATGTCACTACCGACTGCTTCCTACCTCTATGCTGCAGCCACTGAGTCAATCTTGATTAACCATGACCCCCAAACCATCACGTGCCCCAGAACTTTGCACATCTGTCTCCTTGATTCATGGATGACCTCACTTCTGCTCCACTTCCAAGACCCCAGCTCAGGTGTCACTCCTCCGGAAGCCTTTGTTCCCACCACATACACTCCCAAGATGCACAAACACAACACTCTGAAAAGCTGTCACCAGTGGCCCTCCCTCATGCTCCAAAGTGAAGGTGAACAAGCACAGGAGTGACAGCGTGGTGCCTTCTGGGAGGGGGGGGGCTGGCAGGGGGGAGCAAATAAGTTCATTATCACCAAATCCGGTGAGAGACCTGATGCCTAAAAGGACAGAGCAAGATCCCAAATGGCCCCTCACCTTATTTCTATTGACATACAGGTGTCCGTTGCAAGTTGCCTAAACCATGAGGGCTGTTGAGGGTGAGGAAGGACCCAGGTCAGTTATGGGGAAGAGGTCCTATGTTAAAAGAGCAAGGACTACATTTCATACTGACTTTTTGAAAAATGAACTAAAAAAAAAGACGGACTCTTAAACTTTGAATGATAAGCAGACTCTGTGGAGGGATCTGTGGCTATCATCCACCGATCTCCAGGGCCCTCAGACTCTGATGAGGCTCCAGGACCAAAAAGGGTAGCCATCAATGTGAGGAACCCAGGAATCTCCTGGCCTGGATGATTCTCATCAAAACCTGTGGAAGGACCATGAGAGTCAGTATAACCTATAGCAAAAGGCATAAAGTCACCCAGTCAGATTACAAGTGGTACCAAGGTCGCAGGGACCATCAATAGGACTTATTGTATGTTATTTTTAAACTTCATCTTCCAGTTGGTTCAGGTGAAAGAACATCGTTAATATTTACAGTATACAGTCCAACATGTACCACGTACTGTGCTAGGAGTACTCGTACATACATAGTTCCTGATGTCATCGTGACAACAGCCTTAGGAAATAATCATTATCTCCTCCTTGAAAATAAAGAAATTGAACATCAAGGAGCCTAAATAAGTTGCTCCGGGCCACAACCAGCTATTACTAATGCCCAAAGGCTATTTGTAAAATAATAAGAATAATAGGAGAAAAAAAATCAGAGATCTGATGACATAGTGATTGCGAATTGAGCCACAATCCTCAAGATCAGCCATTTGAAACCAGCAGCCACGTCCTGAGAGGAAGGCGGGGCTTGCTACGCCAGGGAAGAGTCACTGTCTCAGAAACCGACAGGAGCAGCTCCACCCTGTCCTCTACAGCCGCTGTGAGTCTCCCTATGGCAGGGAGAGTTAAGAGAAAGTCAACCCTTTCTGAAGTAAGCAGAGCAAAGGGTGCCCAAGTGTACACCATCAACTTCTCTTCATGGAAGCAAGAGTTCAACAGCTCTTGACGCTATCAAGAAATCCTTGATTGTCAATATTACACTAACAGAAGATTCTCGTGTGCATATTTCCTTATCAATGAATTTAATATCCTATATAGAATAGCACCTAGAAGGGATAAAATACAAAACCAAGAATCTTCTAAAATGCAAAAACCTAGCTATTTTAAATATGTATGGGGAGGGTCTCTGTGCGTGCACATGCATGTGTCTTTGGAAATCAGAATTTTAATACCCCTACCTAAAATCAAGTCAGTAAATTTCACACCCTTATCTAAAATCATGTCAGCATTAGACGGTTTCTTTCCTAGAAAACAGTCTAGCTTCTCTCCTCAATTGCCTTCTCCTTCAAAAAAAAAAAAAGGAGATAACAAATCAGCTTCAGAGGAGTGTGCTGATGGTCCAGACCTCAGTGCTTTCCTCCCATCCTTTCCTCCCATCCCAACCCAGCAATAGTTTCAAAAACACGGCTTCTCAGAAACAGAAACCTCTTACCCCTTAGATACACACTGAGAATAGCAATACCAGAAGGGCAGGGGTAAGATGGGAAGAAGAAGGAACTGATCGTGATGCTCCACACTTAAACAGCACCCCACGCCCCAGGAGGACGAACAACAGAAACCATGGGGGAAGGGAGGCAGGGGTTGGTGTAAGATATGAAAACAATAATAATTTATAATTTATCAAGAGGTCACAAGGGCCGGGAGGGAGTGGAGAGAAGCTAGCATCCATCAAGGGCTCAATAGAAAATAAATGTCTAGGAAATAACGATGGCAGCATATGTACAAATGTGCTTGATATGGTTGATGTATGGATTGTTACAAGAACTGTAAGAGCCCTCAATAAAATGCTGACAAATAAATAAGCCACCTGTAAAATAAATGAATATGTACCTCACCTGTAATGGGGATGCTGGCGCGTGTGTCCATGTTGGTATGGACTCTCTAAGGCAGGGATCAGTGAATGTCTTCTGAGTGGGGCACTGTGTCCCTTCCACCTCCTTAGCAGTTGAGCAGCTAAAAACTCCCAATTTACTGGGACGTCCTGGCTGTTGTAGGGTGAAAATGAGAGCTGCACTTCACTGCTGACCCAAAAGAAGCTCACGGGGAAAGAACCATGTCACGGTCATAGGCACCATGCCCAAACATTCAGGAAAGACAGACTAAAGAGTTAACAAGCCCCTAACCCACAGTCCCTATGTGTTCCCCTAGGCTCACCATCTTTATTTAGGTGCTGGTTTTGAGAAAAAAGAAAATAATGTGTACAGTAAAATAAAGTGCTCTTGAATAGCCTCTTCTAGCCAACGAGACCACAGCACTTTGATGTTGCATTAAAGGGGCTTTCGCTGAGGTCAATGTGAGCTTTACCATATAGACAGTGTTTATACACAAGATACGAGCACTTTTTAAACTGTCTGAAAATACTGGTAATCTGAAAACTATGACTTGCTTAAAATCATACACTCGGCGATGTCTTTTCAATGGTCCCTGTGATCTTCTAATATAGGGAAGTGGTTTTTACCAAGTTAACCACCAGCCTTGAAATACCTAATGATGCCCTGAGACTGGAGCGAATCATTCCAAATTGCTCTAAATTGAACTTCCCATGGTAAGAACAAAGGGTGACACTTAACGCAAGGCCAACAGCCATGGGCCTTGGGGGGTCCAATTTTCCACTCAGGATTCTAGTCTTGGGAACTTCAGGATTTTAAAGTATAGCATCTGAATCTGGCATGCAGAGTGAACTTGCCCGTTTAGCCAGAGAAAGAGCCTGTGCGGCGGGCGGCTTGGTAATTTCCTTCTTTGTGAGAAGCTGGAGGCCTCGACTTCCTAAAAATGGAGCTAATTGGAGACATGGTCATTGTCCCCCGTGCCACCATTTACCCCAATTTGTCCTCGGTTTCAGAGCATTCTCCTCAAAGATAAGCTCTCTCATGTTCAAAATGCATGTCAGCACTCGATGTCAGACCTATTACAGCAAATCATGAATGATCGAGCCAATCGCCTCCCCTCTGGGAAGAATCACAGCTTATTAGTTAAGATAGTTGGAGTTGGAGGGATAGAAATCCACTTGCATTGGTTTCAGAGAAGCTTTGCTGTTAAGATTCTGGGAGTGTTTTAAGTAGGTCAAGAAATGTTAAGCTTTAGAAGAGACAAAAGATGGGAGTTGGAAGATTGAGAGAACCTTCAAAGTCCTCTTTTGCCATCACTCCGAATCTGCAACTTTGACTGTTTGCCCGTCTTCATGGCGGCTAATGGCCGTCACCGACACTGCCCTCACCAAGGTGCTCTCCATTCAAGGCAGCTTCCAGATAGACAGCATACTCTTGCCTCTAAACCGCCCCCCCCCACCCCACCCCAGTCCTAAGGAAGTCATCTGATTGGCTTGACTTGTAACAAGTGCCCACCACTCAACCAATCCAGTGTGGCTAAAAGCAAAGGGCGTGGGTTCTAGTAGAGCTGTTCCCATGGAAATGATCGGGATAGGGGAAATGAAGAAGGACTAGGCTGAAAGATTCAACGCATAAACATGCAAGATGTTCCATTAGCATTTCACATCAGCACTGAATTTGTTTTCCGTATAAATATATCCCATGGTGCGCCATGAAAGTATAATAGTTATTCCACACAGGGTCCATGATTTAAAGGGTTTGTGAAACGCAGGGTAGCATGTATTCATTTGTTTCCTGTTCATGAACTAGTGGTGCCTATGATCCAGGCCAGTTCCTGGGAGAGGACATCATGGTTGGTAAAATAGAGGGGCAGTGGAAAAGAGGAAGACCTTCGCCAGGATGGATTGGCACAGTGGCCAAGTAGTGTAAGAATGACAGGGAAGACCTGGTGCTGCTGTTCTCAGGGTCACGGTGAGCTGGAACCAAAACCGTGACACCTACCCACAACAACTCACAAAGTCAACAGAGACTTTCTCCTTAGGTTTGCTACACCCATGTGTTTTGTGCATCTTCAGAGTGGGCTGTGGGGAACACGGATTCAGAGTCATTCTGGCCCTTTAATCTGCCAACTTGTCCTTCCATGACAATGCCTCCTAGAGTTTCTGAAATGCCTCCCAAACATAACAAGCTGCCATTATAATTCAGTGTGTGGGACCTCGACCACACACTCTAGAAACCCTAAGCGTGCCGGTTCTTAGAGTAAATGGTCACCGTGCCACTAATGTGAAAACTTACCAAAGCTTCGGAGACTGTTCCAGATTAGAAAATCCATGGGGTTTCAAGGTCCACGTACTATGGGGTCAACTAACTAGAAATGTGAACAGGGCCTAACAATGAGAATTATTGTTAATGTTTTTAAGAGTGCTGATGGTGTAGGGGCAATGTTAACGGTAACGCCAGGAGTTGCCCCTTAACTCCTGTGAAAAGATATGCTGTCCAGACTTTGCTTTGAAATAATACAAATGGGTGGAGGAAGCAATATCAGGTCTGGAGGCACGGAGGGCCGTTGATGAGTTCGGTGATGAGGGAGAAAGTAGGTGGATGAGGGGTTCGTTGTACTACTCTATTTTTGTGTATGTTCAAAGTTCCCCATCATTAAAAGGGTTTGGAATAAATAAGTGAAGTTCGCTGATGAGGAGCGTTTGGGGGTGTAGAGTGGATGCTAAATAACAATATTTCTCCCACAGATCCTAAAACGGCACTCAGGCCCTGGGCTGCCGAGTTGGAACACAGTGTGCACGTTTGCCTTCTTGGTTGCTGTCTCGAGCTGCATGCAGTAGAGTGTTTGGAGGGCTAAGAAGCTGATGGCAGCCCAGACAAGAAGTGACGAGGTATTTCGGCACTGTTTCCTCTGGCCTCATAACATTCCAGCTATTCACTCCCTGTGTTTGTCTGGGTAGACTAGAGAAACAAATTCATAGACATGCATATGGATATAAGGGAAAGGTTTATATACAAGAGGAATGGAGCATTGAGAAAGCATCCCAGCCCTGTCTAGTCTAAGATCATAAGTCCGATATTAGCCCATATGTCCGATACCAGTCTAGAAATTCTCCTTCCAATTCACGAAGTCACAGGCCAGTGGGTATAGAGTCATGTGTATCCAACTGGGGTAAAGGTGTCCTGGTACTGGCAGGGATCTCCCCATGGCTCCTCGTTTCCAGGGCTCAGAGTCCATCAGCAGTGTCCATTGTCCATTGGAAGTAGAAGCATCTCAGTGCTGGCAGGGGTCTCTCTGTGCCTTCTCCGGCCCCAGAGGTCTGGTTCCATCAGGGCAAACCCATGTGGCTTCTCCTCTGGCTCCTCCATTCTTCAGGAATCAGGATTGATCCGCATGCTGCCATCTCATCTTGTCAGGAGCTCATCATCTCAGAGACTGAGAGTCAAGTCTCTCTTCTCCAATTGGGAAATACCGCGAGACTTCCCAGAATTCTCATAAAAAGTCATGCCCACACAGAGGCCTCATTGGCTACTCATTGGCTATCTCCAGATTAACAGACTAGACTCCACCCCTACATCCCAATCATGAAATTGACATCACGAATACATGACCACCACACTCCCTGATGCCCAGACTTTGTGCCAGGTCATGTTTGCCTTCGCCATCACCCAAGGAATAGGCTGCAGGTAGTGGAGTCTCTCCTACTCTCTCTGGGCTGGTCCCTGCTGGCTCTGCCAGGCATGGTAGGTCAAACATACCAGCCCCTCTGAGGGAGAAAGATGAGGCTATCTGCTTCAGAAAAGCCTAAGAAACCCTAGAAGGTCACTGTGAGTTGGAATCTACAGGATGGCAGTGGTGTGGTTTGGGGGTTGGAGCCTGGCAAAATGCTGGTCGCTTCTGAGGCCTGAGCTTCTGTCAGAGTTCTCACAGTTCTCACAGAAGCCATCTGGGTGGCTCTTCTTTTTGCTGCAATCCTCTTTCTCTCATGCTGAGGTGACAAGACAAGCTCTTCACACCCTTTGGACAGAAGAAAGTCTTTCTGAGAAGAGCACAAACTCAAGAGCACAAAGCAGAGCAATTTCTCAATCATCAAAAACCTCCTCCCTGGGGTACAGACAACAGGGGAGTTGGTGAAGTGAGATGTCGGACAGTGTACAATATGACAAAATAATAATTTATAAATTATCAAGGGTTCATGAGGAAGGGGATGCAAGGAAGGAGGGGGTGGAAATAAGGAGCTAATGCCAAGGGTTTAAGTAGAAAGAAAATGTTTTGAGAATATTGATGGTAACAAATGTACAAATGTGCTTGGCATACAGTGGATGGATGGATGGATTATGATGAGTTGTATGAGCCCCCAATAAAATGATTTTTTTAAGACAGTTGCAAAGGGACAGTTCCTAAACAACCCAGGAGCAGCAATGGCCAACATCACATGCACTATAAAAGCATCCTATCTAAGGATCATTCTGAGTCATGGTGAGCCTAGTCCATCATATAAGTAAACCAGGCATTTAGCACATACCTGAAAAGACCATATTGACTTCTTTCAGTCCTTGTTCTTGGTCTCAAACCTCAGGAACCAATTCTGGCTGATGTAGAATTTACTGGAAAGACATCTTCATGAAGTCAGAGAAAACAAGTTCAGAAACCGAGGAAGTATAAGGGGAGCAACATGGCCAGGGTCACAGTTGAAAGTCACACCAGAAACACCGATCACCGTTCATATCAGCCACACCACTGTCACAGAGCCTGGTCCTCATTGCTCCTGTAAATCAGGAGGATCTAAATGGCTTAGTGAGGGTGGCCCACACTCTGCCTTTGGGGAAAGGAATATGGAAACTTTCCTATCTCCATTCTGACTGCTACAGGGGGCAGTGATGGGCCCTGGTAGAATTCTCTCCTGCAGTTCAGGAACACTATATTTCCATTGAGTCCATTCCAACTTGTAGCAATACTGAAGGACAGAGTAGAATAGCTCCTGTTTCAGAGACTTCAACTTATTATTATTATTATTATTATTATTAAATACCGCTATTGGGGGGCTCTTCCATCTCTTATCACAACCCATACATTCCTCCAGTGTGTCGAGCACGCTTGCACATATTCTGCCGTCATCATTTTCAAAGCAGTCTCTTCCCACTTGAGCCCCTCATATCAGCTACCCATTTCTTCCCTTTCCCTTTCTCACCCACCCTCCCTCATGAAATCTTGATAAGTTATAGATTATTATTTTCATGTCTTACATAATCCTCCATTGCCCCTGCCCCCACCTTTCCGCTGTTCATCACCCTGGGAGGGGGTTCCAGGTTGATCCTTGTGATAGATTTTCTTTCTCCTCCCCCCACACCCCACCCCCAACAATTCTCCTAGTATCTCTACTCTCATGGTTGGCCCTGGGGCGGCGGGGGATGGGGGGGTGGGGAGGAGGGTATCTATCCTGAATTCCCTGTGTTGTGTGGGCTCTTATCTGTAGCAGTGTGCATGTTCTGGTCTAATCTGATTTGTAAGGTAGAATTCAGGTCCTGATAGTGGGGGGAAGGAAGCACCAAAGAACTAGAGGAAAGTTGTGTGTTTCATTGGTGATAGCACTATACTGCACCCTGACTGGTTCACCATCTCTTCCCTGTGATCCCTCTGTGAGGGGATGTCCAATTGTCTACACATGGGCATTGGGTCTCCACTCACAAGGGGTATGATTTTGTTCTGGGTCTTAGTTGCCTGATACCTGATCCCATCGCTATGTCATGATCACATCGGCGGGTGCGCTTCTTCCGTGAGGGCTCTGTGAAAGTGCATCTCTTTAGAGGAGTACACAGCCTCATCTCTCTCCCCAAGGAGCAGCCAGTGATTCCAAACTGCTGACCTTGTGGTTGGGGCAGTCTTAACTCATTAGCCCCTATGCCACCATTCAGGAAATCAAGTCCTAGCCAGTGCACCTCATGTATAGTCACCACCAGTGGGCCAGTGGAGGCTAGTCTGTCCCTATGTTTCTGAACATGTATCGGTAGGGCTTTCGGACTAAGACCGGGTAAGAAGAAAGGCCTGGAGACCGACTTCTGGAAATCAGCCAATGAAAACACTGTGAAGGACCCACCAAGTTCATTCAGCTGGACACGCAGTCACCACGAGGCAGGCCAGACTCAACAGTGAAAAGAACATGTGGTAGACTATGCGTCATCAATGATCTAGTTCCCGCTGACCCCTAGCCTCTTGAATTGCTGGACTCCAGTGCCCTTCAAATGTGGATGATTTGAACCCTAGATTCATGTACTGAATGGGGTATATAGTGGAGTTAGGGGAGAGATTGTGAATGCTGCTCAACCATGATGCTTCAGAGGTTTCAAAGGATGGTCTCCATCTCACCCATGAACTTGCACTCAGTGAGAGACTCAGTTCTAATAAAGGTGACTCATTGGAAAGGAAATGCAGAATGTCAGGGCAGAGGAAGCATGTGATAATGTGCCCTTTCCAGCCTTTTTCCCAAATAAAGAAGGAATAAAAAGGTATTTTCTGGCCCTGGTGAGGGGGAGAAGGGGGTGGGGGAGGTTCCAAGGGCCTCATTCTAATGGAACTTGAGTTTTCCAATCAGAGAAGATTCTGGACTCTCACAATGTGGCCAAAGGCCCCAATGACAGCACAGTCTCAACCACACCCAAGTTTCTATTATCCAGGTCACCTTGCTACTGGTTCCAGTAGACACACACACACACACACACACACACACACACACACAGGAATATTATATTTTGTTTATTTTGCAGGGTTGTCAAAAGTAAAACCAAGTCTGAACTCTTCATAGGTAATATCATACAGTTCACAGGTGACATAATCCACGATTGTGCCGTGGACTACTTCGAGTTAAATCTGCAGACTTGGAGTATTGAAGCACACCTGAACTGCCTGCTTTCAAATACCTTCCTCATTCATGTCAATGATCAATGCTTTCTGTGTCTGCATTTATAACTCTACTTGACCCCCTGCCCGACATGTGTAATTTGTCATACAGTCTATTGCCTTAGTACTGCTCAAGGCTGTGATGGGTAATCTCACTTCCCTTAATTGAGGGCACTTGTTTTTCCTTTGTCAGTGAGGAGAGCAATTGGAAATCCTGCTGAATCTACAGTTCCTATGAATGCCTAAGGTAGAAGTTACAGCCATTTACTTTTTCACCCTGTGCTTTCCAGGGACACATCAGGTGCCAAGTAATATAAGATGCCACCCAAATAGGCACAGGCCTGCTCTCATGATAAACAAGACATCTGGTCCTACAGAAAATGAGGACGCTATCAAAGATTTACTGGGGTCACATTAAAAAGGGTTCAGGAAATAACTTGAACAGAAAATTGGTGTTGAAATCTTAACTCCTGTATCTGTAAATATGACCCTGTTTGGAAAGAAGCGTTTTCTTGTGTTATGTTACTAAAGGCAAATAGAAAAAGATGGATCCTAAACCTCATCACTTCTGTGTCATAAAAAAAAAATGCAGAATAGATAGAGAGACCCACCCTGGGAGAAAACATGCACCAAAGAAGCCAAGAACTCCCAAGCAAAGAAGAGCCCTCCCTACCCAGCCTCTGGGACTGTCAGAAAACAAATTCGTATTCTTTAAAGCTGCCAACTTGCACTCTCTGCCATTGCTGTTATGGGAGCCTCCGTAAAATAGACAATTAAGCTTCTGCTGATCAAACTTGGCACAATTTGAGAATATATAAGGATGATAGCAGCAAGGGACTGGAATTATTTAAAACTGTGAGTTATAATGTTAGTGGGTTTTTTATCACAACCTACCTTTGGAAGATAGCAGAGGACTGTGATGGCTCACACTGTGTGTCAGCCTAATGGCGAGACCGTGAGCCTGACTAGTCGGGCAGACACAGGACTGATGTTCCTCTATCATCAAGGCGGGGCTGCTTCCGTGAGATTTTGGGTTGGGTTCTTGACCAACACAATAGAGGGAATATGTTGCAATGAGTGAGTCACATGACGTTGGGACATTTAAATGTTGTGTCATCTATGAGGTGTGTAATGGCCTCATGAAAAACTTTGTGATATTGTGAGAATCACCAAAAGGTGACACAGAGACACAAAATGAGCACATGCTACTGGGAAAATGGAGTTCACGATATACTCCCTGCCACTGAGTCCATTCCAATTCCAAGTGATCCTGGTGAACAGTGTAGGACTTCCCATGTGCACTTCCGGTTCTGTAAATCTCAGGAGTAGAGGGTCTCCTATTTCTCCCATGGAGCAGGGGGTGCTTTCAAACTGCTGACCTTGTGGTTAGCCCTCAAGCGTGTAACCACTATGCCACCAGACCTCCACCATGAGCACCTGCAGTTGGAAAAATGGAGGTGATAGACATACTCAACCCACAGTTGTCACAACCCTTCAGTTTGTCAGAACATAACAGCTGCAAAGTGTGGTAAACGAGGTGCACTAAAAGGAAGTGTCCCTGTGTCATGGAGTCATCCTCCATTTGGTGATTGAGAGGTAGAAACAGAGGCACAGGGCAGAGATAGAATTCAGCCAGGAATGTGAAGTTATTGAGGCAGGTGGGTTCTGAGACCCAAGAAGTTAGGTCAGGGAAGTGACAACTGGCAGTGAGGCAGTGAGACATATATAGGGCTTGAGCCAAGGACAGGAGGAATGATAGGAGGAATGAGGCTTTCTGGTGCTACAGTTGCAGGGTCTGAATCAGAATATGATCGGTGAGTAAATCATCTTGTTTTTCACAGACCTGCTTTCTGCACCGCTGATGAAAGGGGCTATATAGACCCAGCCCAGAGACATAAGCTCCTTAGAATGCTGGAGGCAGGGATGGCACAGTCCATCTCTGGCCTTGAGGGGGGGAAAGGGAGAAAAGAAAGGGTCCACACAGTCCAGCAGGCTATCTTTCCAGAGAGACAGGGGAAGCGGCTGTTTGGTCCAGCCCCGGCCCAAACAGTGATGTTACATCAACAGATAATCGGTTGAAGGCTAATGCTTTTCCTTGGGGATGTGGCTTATATCTTTTTCTCTGTTTATCATAGCATTGTCTATTGGTCCAGTTGTGAGGATTTGGGCTTTCTCTACACAGAATTGCAATCCATACTGAACACTGTAGGCATTGATCTAAGAAGTAGTTTTGCCAAATAAATAAACCTGAATTTGCTCTCTTTTTAATTACCAAATTATAGGTAACATACAGCTCATAGGAGCATAGTAAATGACATCTGGCAGATTCAATCAGTAGAATCCATTCTTTGAGAAACCTTCCTGGGAAAACAATGTTGTTTCTAAAAGCAGATGGCAACAGGTCTCTTTGGAAAAGGCTACAGAAAATAATTACCATGTACACTTCTTATACTATTACCATGCTTCCTGTACTATCACCAGGTCTTTCCTCCTGGAGATCCGGACTTTCCTTCAGTCATTGGGTTCCAGGTATGAAATCTAGCTCTGGCCTGTGTTAGGTAGGGTTCTCTAGAGAAACAAAACCAGGACACTTAAGATTTCATATTTATATATGGATAGATTTATACAACAAGAAGGAATATAACAGCTAATTAGTCCACACATCAGTACAGACAGTTCCGTTCAACTCACTTCTATGGAATAGTTAATGTACTGGGAGTCCTTCAACTCACATGGCCTTCCAGATCCAAGGGCAGCAGAGTCCTCCCTCGGGCAAGGCAAGCGCAAAGTCTGCTCACAGGCAACAAACAGCAGGTTGGGTTACTAATAGTCAGTAGCTTGGGAGTTTAGCAAAGCAGGCCCAGATGTACTGTCAAATGCGAGCAATGCAAGGGGACAGAATCAACCAGCCTCACGTTTAAGCAATGTACGCACCAGCAGCATGATGAAACAGGTCTCAAGGGAACCTCAGGCTCCAGCAACATGATCCACGGGTTGGCCTGGCCCACGGGTAGTGTAGCTCACAGATGGCGGCAAAGAACTAGCTAAAGCAGCAGCACCCCCCAGTACGTTCTAATCACCCGAAAGCTAGAGAGAGGAGGGTGGGTCTTGCAGAGCCATTGATCTCTTTGCCCTCCAATCAAACTGCAGCCTGATTAATACCACATGTTCCTATTTGCCAGATTGGCACAATAAACATAACTATTGCAGGGCCAAATACTTTTAGCCTCTTCAATCTCTACCATTGATTTATTTTGCTGGCTTAAATTGACTTGTATCCTTATGGCTCGACATTTCTCTCTTCTTTCCTTTTTCATGTTCCACTAGCCATCTTGTTATTCTCTTTTCACCCCCTTAGAATCTGACACTGATTATAATCATTGTATCCAGAAAAATCCAGCATGCTGAACTCAGCAACCCAGGTATCCGGGGTCTTGCTGTTTTCCAGCCATGACTCTGACCTTGACATGCCAGTCCTACCTTAATCAAGAGATTTCATTTCTCTTTTTAAATTAATTAATTAACTGATTGTTTTTGAGAGATTTCACTTCTGGAGCTCAGTTGCTCTGATGATTTTCTCTGGGGCTGGGTCCGCAGTTCTCTCTTTCCTCTAGCTGTAGGAGCTGAGAGTTCTCTTGCACTGGGCCAAGGTGACCTTTAAATGCCTTCATCAGTCAGTTATAGGATGTGGGCTGTCCTGGAAAGTGCTATGACCGTGGCAGGGCAGTGCATTTGACAGCTGTGGACTGTCTGCTGACACAGCATGCCCAGCACCTCAGTGGCAATTCCATCAATGAAGAAAGACCATAGAGGTGTATTGCAATGTCCACCACATTCCCTTTTACATAACCCTGCTTGATCTTCCCTAGTTGGAAGCAGGCAGTACAGAAATGTATGTGGGATTTATTGTCTATATTTTAAGTAGGTTTTTTTCCCCTCAGCCACATCATAAACTCATTTACAAATAGGCCTAAGAATTCTCATCACCAAAAAAATGACATATAGCCATCAATTTATTTTCATTACTATTTAATTTTTTCATATTTAAATGGAATTGGGTATAAGCATAAGGCACATAGATACTTGTTGTGATTGTCATCGTGCTGGGCACACTAAAAACTCAATAGATGAGGATAGATTTATCCACTGGATGTTGTGATTCACCCTTCTAGGTTCTTGTTACGTTTCAGAATCCCAACATTATTCCATTTAAAAATCATCCAGAAAGATCAACTTCCAGGGACATGGCACCATCATCCTTACTTGACAGCTTCAGAGAGCTAACAATGTGCTTCGAAAATAAAGTAATCACTTCATCCAACTTATGTGGGAGACTTGCTATCTGTTGCAGATGTTTCAGACAATGGCGGAGAATGACAACCCCCTCACAGAATCTACCAGAAAGACTTAGCTCTTGGTCTGAAGGCAAAAGGCATCTCTAGAGAATGCATCTTACTTACCAAGCACAATACAGCTTCCTCTGAGTACCGAAGGAACAAGACAGCTGGACCAGACTGGACTATTTGCAAGGGATGTCAGCTAGCTGAGGTGTATTCCAAAGAGGAGAGGATGTTGAAGTTGGGCCAGGGTTCATGTCTCATTGAAACAGCTGTGGCTCTGGAGGACACAGACACGCTGTGGATTACTATGGATGAACTAGGGCTTGATGTGTTCTAGGTGAGCAGGGCTGATTTCAAGTTACTGTTGTTAGTCATCATTCAGTCAGCTCCAACTTATGGCATTATCATGTATAACAGAACAACACACAGCCCTGAGCAATCCTGGTGCACTCAAGATATAGCAACCTTTGTGTAAGATGGGTACCTTCCAACACAGGGATTCATTTCCAATATTGGGCAATATTAAGTCATAATCTTTAAGGTTTTCAGTGGTTGATTTTTCACAGTAGGTCTCCAGGCTTTTCTTCCAAGTCTGTTGTAGTCTAGACACTCTACAGAAACCCATGCACCATAGGTGACCCTGCTGGTATTTGAAATACTGGCAACATAATGTCAATCATTATAGTAGCATAGGCAAACCACCAAAGCATGACTAAGTGACAGATGAATTGTAGTCAGAAAGTTATTACTTAAGGGTAACTAAGTATGAGCAAACTATCTTGGCCTTTCTTGGCTTCAGGAGCTCCCATCCCTAGGTGGTCTTCTCTTGCTAATCATATTGGTGGCTCACATACTTTCTCACAGACCTCTGGTGGAACCAACAGGTAAGTGCCTTGTTGCTATCCTGAAGGTTGGTCATTCAAACCCACACAGAAGCTCAATGAGAGAAAGGCCTGATAATCTACTTCCCCATAAGAATTACAACCGGGGCTGAGTGGTTGAGTGCGGGACTGTGGCCCGCGGGCTTGGGGTTCAAATCCAGCGGTGGCTCTCAGGAGCAGTGCTGGGTAGCTCCCATGACTACCAGAGGACAATGATGCCCCCCCCACCGCCCCCAGCAAAAAAACAAACAAACCAAAAAAAAAAAAAAAAAAAAAGAATTACAACCTAGTGCGGTAACCCAACCAACCCTACACAAGTCAGCAGGAGCCCGGGGAGAATTCTCTTTTCTTTGTGAAGGGCATGGCACTCTGGAATGAGTTCACCCTGAGTGAAGGCCCGCACCTTGGGGTTGGGGGAGGGGAATTCCAACCTAATAAATAAATCTGAGGCAATTTTACTTGGGCCCATTGAGTTGCTATAACGCAGAATTGACTCTAGGACATACACCAACAACATACTTTCTCATAGGTAAGGACGCCTTCCCAGACAAGGTTAACCTCCTCATTCGACAAATCCTTGACACTGTTAGCAAAAGGAAAAGCACTACTCTACGTTGATCACCTTTTCAACAATCTTACGACCTGCTTTTTGCCTTAAAGACTTCCTAAGTGATTGTCAACTTCCTCTTCTCTAAAATGAAAGGATTAGATTGACTTGATGGTTAAGGTTCCTGTTAGCTCTGAAATTCTATAATGCATAATTTTTAATCACTCTTCCACCATGATACTTTCATTATCTGAAGCTGTTACTTTTTTATTGCATGAAATCCTTTATAGGTAGGTTATCGCATTACTTCGATAATTCAAGCACAATATTTATGAGACACCATTTTGCAGACACAATGTAAAATGTATAAATATGCGATTATAAGATTATAGGGTAATCGAGTATAATCTGATAATTTTAGTGTATCACACTGCATTTTATAATATTGCTACACAATAGAATATATATTTTATGAGTTTTTGACAACGTCTTAAAATTTTTCTGACACTGCTTTTCAGGTTGTTTAGAAGGTTCATTAATCCTCCCCTACTTCAGAGTAATCTATAATAAGTGAAATAGCCACCCTCAGTCAAACTACTGTGATGCAAATGATGAGTTTCTGCACCTTGCTCCACGCAAAAAGAGTCTAGAATCAAGGGTTGAGAAATATTGGATTAAATGCAGTTAGATGGTTTTGTTTAATTCTGGGACATCTCAGAACTTTTAAAATACTTTGAAGGGAGATCTTCTCTAAACTTTTTTTTTTCATCCAAATCTGTAGTCCAAGATATATAGTATAAAGAATGCTGCTGTGTTCATCCGGGTAGACTAGAGAAACAAATTCATAGACATGCATTAAGGGAAAGGTTTGTATACAAGAGGAATGGGACATTGAGAAAGCATCCCAACCCAGTCCAGTCCAAAGTCATAAATCCAACATTAGACCATATGTCTGATACCAGTCTATAAAGTCTCCTATTGACTCATGAAGCGCGTGCAATCAGAGCATCCCAGAGCTGGCAGGGGTCTCTCCAAGGCTCCTCACTTCCAGGGCGCAGGGCTTAGGGGCTCAGGAGCATCAACAGCATCCAGTGGTGGGAGAAACAACTCAGCACTGGCAGGGGTCTCCACATGGCTTCTCCAAGTGGCTTCTCCAGCTTCAGAGGTCTAATTCCATCAGGGTAAGGCCATGTGACTTCTCCTCCGGCTCCTCCAGTTCCTCAGACGCTGCCACCTTGTCTTGTCAGTAATCTGTTGTCTCAGAGACTGACTCCCAGAGACTGAGAGTCAAGTCTCTCCTCTACAATTGGTAAATACCACGAGACTTCCCAGAATTCTTAGGAGAAAGCCATGCCCACACAGAGGCCTCATTGGCTATCTCCAGATTAACAGGCTAGACCCCACCCCTACGGCTGCCCTGGACTTAATTCAGACCCACCTTAGGTTCCTACCTGGGACTGTATTAAAAGGAATAAAAGGGAGGAAGGATGTCTTTTTAGATGTATGAGTCTGCCTTTCTTTACTGGTCTCTGGGATGCTGAGTGTCTCATCCTGGTTCTGCCTCTAAATGCTTCCAAAGACTGCCTTTCCCCATGCCTGTGGGACCCATCTGTGTGCAGAGAGCTAGAGATGTCAATGTGAGAGGATCTGGAGCAAGTATGAGCAAATGCTTAACAAAATGTCTCTGCTATTAAAGGGGATTCTGAAGCTAGTATCATAAACAAATAACTTTCTATTTCAATAAAAATGTCTTTTCCCCTCTTGGGGCTTATCTTAGAGTGAAAATGGTAACGATATACTCTAAAAGACTATTAAGTGGACTTGGAAAAATTGATGAGCATATGTAAAGAAAATTAGATGTCTTAAAAGCTTTATAAGAATAACATACTTTCTTTTTTCTTTTTTCTTTTTTTTTACAATGACATGCTTTCCTAGAACTTTCCTTTCATGTGCTTATTCTTACAGCCTTCAGAGGTCACACCTGGTCTTCCAGCCTCAGAAGAGGTATGGTGTTATTCTTTTCACAAGACATGTCTTCTGAAATTCCAGAGGAAGTTTAGCTCATTTGGGGAAGAGGTAGAGTAATTCTTAAAGCTCTCAGCAGACAACTGACCCTAGTCATGGTGGCCAGGAGGCTAGAGAAGTGGATCTAAATACAACAATTTAAAAACAGAAAACTGTTGATTAAATTCACAGTGGCTCTGTCTAGATTTTCTGGGATTAAATCTTTTCCATATCAGACAGCCTCATTTTCCTCCCACGGAGCAGCTGATAGGTTTGAACTTCTGACCTTGTGGTGAGCATCCAACACCTAGCATACAATGCCACCTTTGGGGGGGGTCCATTGTTTTCTCCCCTGGATTGTTTATCCATCCTATCTTATCTAGATAGACCTAAAGACCCGTGCTGGGTTTTTTTTTTTTTTTTACTTTCTTTTTATTAAATCATTTATTGGGGGCTCATACATCGTTTTTCACAATACATAAATAAACATACTGTTCCAAGCACCTTCACATGTCCGCTGCTATTATCATTCTCCAATCATCTGCCTTTTCCCTTGAGCCCCCAGTATCAGCTTTTCCATCCCTTCCCCTCTTCCCCTTCTCTCTCCTTACCACCAACCCTCAATACTTTATAAATTATTGTTGTTCTGTCATATCTTACACTGTCCAACCTCCCTGCCAATCCACTCCCCTGATGCCCATCCTTCAAATAGGAGCTTATGTGTACATCCTTGCAGTTGGTTCCATTTCTCTGCCCCACCTTCTCTCCACCCCTACAGCAGCTCCAATCTAACCACTGGCCCAAAGGGGCTCACCCATCCGGGTTTCCCCATATCTCCAGCTCCCCTCTCCACCATTGTACCTTCTCCAGTCCATCTGGATTTATAAGGTAGAGTTGGGACCATGATGATTGGGGGGGGGGGCGGGCGCAGAAGGCTTCAGGAACTAGAGAAAACATGTATGCATCATCACTGCCTGGCTGCCCCTTGACTGGTGTGTCTCCTCCCCGTGACTCCCCTGTAAAGGGATGACCAATTACCCACCAGGGGGCCTTAGGTCCCCACCCTGCTCTCCCCCTCATTTGTAATGATGCGATTGTTGTACTTTGATGTTCGATATCTGTTCTCTTTGACCCCTCTTGATCACACATGCTGGTGTGTTTCTTCCATGTGGGCTTTGCTGTTTCTGTGCTGAATGGTGACTCGATTATCTTCAAGTCTTTGAGACTCCAGTCATTCAATCACTTGGTACCTGGGCACCATAGTCTCTTCTACTCTGTTTGCCTCTGTATCCATTTGTCTTCAGCGTTATCAGGAGTCAATTGGTCCATTGATTTTGATTTTTGATCTTTGGTATCTGATACCTGGTTGTTTCAGCACCTCATGATCGCATAGGCAAGTAACCTTCTTTTATGGTGGGTTTTGTTGCTCCTGAGCTAGATGGCTGCTTGTGCTCAAGCCTTTAAGACCCCAGATGCTGTATCTTTTGATAGCTGGGCACCATCTGCTTTCTTCACCACTCTTGCTCATGTGAACACCCTTTCTCCCAATTTAACGTGTCTACCTTCTAGTAAGTGATTCAACCTCCCTTTCTCCCCACCTGTGGTAATCATCAAAATATGCTTCTTTTTTTTTTTTTGGGGGGGGGG
>PVJH01023901.1:0-34013 GCA_004026705.1 Nesogale talazaci
TCTTTTCTTATAAAGACCATTCTCTTGGTGCTTCTTCCAAAGCAGAATTAGGCACTTTATGCACCCTTTTTTATCTAACTGAAGAGATGCTACTGATGCCTCTAAATGCAGATGCTTCATCCCTGGCTACTTATCTTAATGACCTTGCTCACCTCCTTCCTGAATTAGGAGGCTTAACAGATTACCCTTAATTTTTTTTACTGCAAAAATTTATATTTGTAGTTTTAGAATCCTAAAATTTAAGTTATTTCTAATATTTTGAGTAATTGACGGCTTTTTAATGAAAAGAATGGTACAGGAGTGAAGTAAAGGAAACACATGAGGGACAGATAGGAAGTAAGGTAGGAGCTGTGCCAGGCAGGGTTCTACAAGTGCTTTCATCTTAGGTGCCAGGGACAGCTTCCTGGGGATGTGGAAAAGATTTGGGACAAGATAGCTTTCTAGGAAGCTTTGTACCTAGAAGAGAGAGGCAGAGGTTGGAAGTTAGTTAGTGGTAAAGAAAACAAGAACAACTAGAAATCTTTAACAACTGAGCGATGTCTTTAGTATCAGAGTATATGATGTTTGAATGATTTATGGGAAGAAAGGAATCTGAAAGTCACTCCCTTATTTACTGAAACAAACTCCAGTGTTCACAAAATAGATAAAATGCTAGTCCCATGAAATTGTTTGTTTGCTTTTGCTTTATCCCAACGGCAGTCTTGCTACCGTCCTCTGCTTGTCTGCAGTTGCTTTTACTTTATTCTTTCCGACTGAACAACATTTCTGAAGCTATTGCTTAAGTTCTGTGCTTCCCTTTCTTCTCCCCTTTCTCTGTGAAGACTGCTCAAGGAGGAGGTCATCGAACATTGCTCTATGGACATGCGATATTGCTGCGCCATTCCTATAGTGGCATGGTAAGTAGAACTACTGACTTCACTGGGTTACTTATACAGGAAATATTGGCGGTAATTCAGTAATGACTTTAATAAACTTGGATACGTATAATTCTTTAGCTTAAATTGTGCTAATTTAATTTTCTCTATGAGAGAGATTGAACATTGAGGACAGTTAAGGCCTCTCCATTCTATTACTGATTTAATTCCTATGTTCACTATCTTTATAGACTAAGTCTAAAGGAGGGATGCATGAGAGCTTCATTTTTATAAGGTGCTTTAGCCAGTTAATCTACTAGATAACTAAAATATCCTAACTGAAAGATAAAAAGTAAATTAAATGTACCTAAAAGTACTACCACTTCTTTCAACTCACTTTCCTCCCTTCTTTTTTTTTTTTTCTGGCATCACTGCACTCTGGTGGGAGTGGGAGACCCAGCTTTGCTCCTAGAGAGCTGCTGCTGGATTTGAACCGCCAAGCCAGTGGGTCACAGTCCGACACTCAACCACTATGCCACCGGGGCTCAGCCCTTTACTCCCTTCTTAACTAGATGTTCTTTTTTCTTTTTTTCAAGATCAGCTCCTTTTAAAATCTAGCAACTTAACAGATTTGTCACAAAATAATTTCCTTATTGTCCATTTTCTAAATATTTATAAAGTTTTATTCAATTCCTTAAAGTGCTTTTTAAAATTCTAAAACTATAGCTATTTGTCCCAATTGGATTTAGAAATAAGAGACTTCTGTATGATAATATTTGTGGGAAAAAATGTAACTTAAAATAAAATTATTTTATTTTCTTAATTTTTATATATAAAAAAGATTTTTTATAAGATGAAAAGCACTGTCGGGGCTGAGCCCCGGTGGTGTAGTGGTTGAGTGCAGGACTGTGACCCACTGGCTTGGTGGTTCAAATCCAGCAGCAGCTCTCCAGGAGCAAGGCTGAGCCTCCTACTCCCACCAGAAGGACAGTGATGCCTCCCACGCCTCCCCCCCACAAAAAAAGTATTGTCTGATAATAGCATTATCATAGCATTAACTCTTTCTATGGAATTTAAATTCTCCATTAATATATTCCTAATGTGTACATGATATTCATATTTCTTTAGGTATAGTGTAATCATTCATTATTTTTCCAACAAAGTTTTGAAAATGATATGATTTCTATGTTTCAAAGCAGGAAACAGTATAGCTTCAGCATCAGTATATAAGGCTATTAAAAAAAAGACTTCACTATCACAACTGTGGAGTTGAATCATAAATACAATATGAAAAGCTGATTTAAAGGGCTAATTAATTAAATCCAGCCGTACAGGGAAAGAAATATAGGAAAAACATCAATGTTATTTTAATGATGCCTTAATATTTCCATTAATGCACTATAACATCTAACTCAAATAAGAAAAAATATGATCACTTTAATGAGTCCTGTGAAGTCTTTAATAAAAATCAACACTCATTCTTAATAAAAACTTTTATTTTAATCATTGATGATTATTTTTTCTTTTCTTTTTTATGGGGGGTGGGGAATCACTGCCCTCTGGTGGTCATGGGATCTACCCAGCCCTGCTCCTGAGAGCCACCACTGGATTTGAACTGCCAAGCCCGGGGGCCACAGCCCCGCACTCAACCACTTAGCTACTAGGACTCAGCCTGATTATTTTTTTTCAGTTTTAAGTTTCAAAGTCAAATTAAGAGCCAGTATACTTAATTGTGATACACTGCTATCATTCTTGATAAAGATTGTTGTTAAAGATTATTCTAGAAGTCTTATATATGTTAAGATATAAATTTAAATACTTTCAAAAAGGAACTGGATACGAGCAAGTATATAAGATTAACCTTTTAAAAAACTGTATATAGAAATCACTCATTAAAACATAGAAATAAATCCAATTCCAATAATAATTAAAATACATAAACCACATAACACAAACTGAAAATAAAATGTGAAGTAATGTTTTAAGAAAACTACTCTTGGCTGAGCCCCGGTGGCGTAAGTGGTTTGGTGCGGGACTGTGATTCACGGGCTTGGCGGTTCAAATCCAGCGGTGGCTCCCAGGAACAGTGCTGGGTACCGCCCACAACCACCAGAGGCAGTGATGTTCCCCCCACCCCCCCCAAAAAAAAACGGAAAGAAAACTGCTCTTAAAACATAATAGAATTCGATTCCAGCTCCACGGAGCAAAGGCTGGGCCTCCTACTCCCACCACCTGAGGGCAGTGATGCCAAAAAAAAAAAAACATAATAGAAGAGTTTGGGTGGCTTACTAGCCTTTAAGTTGAGTTACTAACTGCAAGGTCAGCTGTTCAGAGCCACCAGTGGGGAGAAAGATGAGTTTCTACTCCAGTAAACCCTTGCAATCTCTGAAACCCACAGGGGCACTTCTAGCCCATCCTATAGGTTTGTTATGAGTCAAAATCAATTCAATGACAATGAAATGTGTACACAAGAGAGGGGTTAAGATCCTTGCGTTGGTTATTAAATCTGGGCACAATTTCAAGTTGCTACATTCTGAATAGCCTTTCATTTCTCACTGAAGCTCTGTAAGTAAGCAAATACATGCAGAGCTCTTCCTTCTCTGTGTTGGCATGGGCTCAGTGACAGGGAGTTGAGTTTAGTGGTTATTTGGGATGATCATTGGTAAGATAGTGAGTGTGTGTTGGGATGCTAACCACAAGGTCAGCAGTTTGAAACTACTAGTGGCTCCACAGGAGCAAGAGACAGCTTTCTGGTCCCACAAAGAGTTACAGCCTTAGAAATCCACAGGGGCAGTTCTACCTGAATTTAAAGGATTTTTATGAAGTAGAATCAGCTTGAATCAAAGTCACCTTAATTGCAATGGGTTTGTTTCGGCTTAGGTGTTTTACTGAGGAGCTCTGGTGATGTAGTGCATCTGAGTGCCCTGAGAACCCACGCATCAGCAGTTTTGATCCACCGGCACCTCTGCTGATAAGGCTTTCTCCTCCCCCAGATGTATAGCCCGGATGGCATAGTGCTCACAAGTCGAGCTGTTCCTCAGCAGAGTTAAGAGGCTTTCTATTGCCGTAAACATTGACAGTCTTTGAAGCTCACGGGGTAGTTTTAGTCTGTCCTATAGAATAGAATCACTGTGAGTCCGCATCCACTCCATGGCTGTGCAATGAGATTCTTGGTTTTAAACCCATGGGGTAGTTCTATTCTAGTCCATAGAATCGACATAGTGGCTGTGAGTTTGGTTTTTTGCTTAGGTGTTCACTTACTCAGAAGTGTTGGGGAAAAAGTTCACTGCAAACTGCCAAAGTCAGTCGTTCAAAGCCATGAGCTTCTCCAAGGGAGAAAGATGAAACTGTTCTTCCATAAAGATGTATGGTCACAGAAACCCTAAGGAGCATTTCTTCCCTATCTTACAAGTTTGCTGTGAGTCAGAATTGACTCCATGGTACTCGCTCTGATTTGCTGTTTATTTCATGGAAGCCTGGTGCATTTTAGGGTGCATGATATGCTAACCACAAGGTCAGCAGTTCAAGACCACTAGCTTCTTTGACAGAGAAAGATAGACTGTTTGCATAAAGATTTACAATCTTGAAAAGGGTCACTTTGAGACAGAATCAATTTGCTGGGGGTGGTTTTCTTTCTTTCTTTCTTTCTTTTTTTTTGGGCATCACTGCTCTCTGGTGGTGGGAGTAGGAGGCCCAGCCCCACTGCTGGAACAGAACCTCTGTCCCAGTGGGCCGCAGTCCCGCGCACAACCAGTACGCCACGGGGGCTCAGCCCTCTTTCTTTTTTTAATGTTTATTTAAGGACGGTGGTGGTACTGTGAAGTAGCATGAGGCTGCTAAGCACAGATTGGTATTCACACCCCGAGGAAACAGATTCGGGGGCTTTCTCCTGTAACAGTTTATAACTTCAGGAAGCCCATGGAGAGCTTCTCTCTCTCACAGGGTTTCTAGGAGCACAGTCAAACTCACAGGCAGTGTCTTTTGATTTGAGTATTTATTTAGGGAAGCTGTTGCAGGTGTTACAGTTGTGTGTATAATTAAGTCCTTATGTTATGGAACTTGAAATAATATTTAGTGGGATAATATCTCAGAGGTTCTGTTCATATTAGAGGACAGAATCCTTGCAAATAGTAAGAATTTCTGTGTATTATTGCCTCAGATGTCTGAAGCTGGCATTTTTTCTCAATTCAAGGAAGATGCTTAGTACTCATGTAGTTTAAATCCAAACTTTACACCCCTCAAGGGTAGCTTCATGTTGTGTTGGGAACTCACACCTCTCACGGGTTAATGGCATATTTGGGGGCCAACTAAGTGCCTGTCCGATAACTGAAGGAGCCAGGGTTCTGCAGACAAGGGAGATCCCGAGTCAGCCAGATCAGTTTTGTCTCATATTCTCATTCAACTGTCTTCTGGCGAAGTTGCAAACGCCTCTGTCCCTCTGTCTGTCTATCTTCTGACTTACTACACCTTTCATACATACTTAGTTGGAGGGGCTCTGTTCCATAGTAGGCGTTTTCTGACTTACTCATTGGTTATCCAGTGTTGTACCGAGTCTAATCTGGGCTTGTCTAATTGGCAAAACTGCCACAGAACTCGCAGCATTTCTCTCGTATCCAATGGCACTGCACTTGGTTGGCGTGCTTGTTGCTTTATTTTGAATTCAGGGCCCACTTGACCTTTTTATCCACCTTTTAATACCCTTCACAAGGCTTTTAAGATTGAAATGAGGTTGAAGACTTGCCCTGAAGATAATTCTAACCTTTATGTCAAAGACTCTGCAGTTAAGAAAACCCAGGGAGGAAAATAGAGGAAAGGGAGAACAATGGTTCTATGGCAGTTTGCTTTATTAGGAGGCATGCACATATGCGCACATGAAAAAACTCACTGTACTGTGATTTGGTATGTGCCAAAGTCAGTTCTGGATTCCATTTAAAAGTGTTACATTTAAAAAATGAAAACCAAACTAAGTGATAATAGGGAATACTTTTAAATTTTCTGTTAGTAAGCCGTATTTCTAACTTTCATATCAGGCAGTGCTTTTAAAAAAAATATTATAAATGTTACATGAAGTTACAGATGTGCAAACTCATCCCCAGCAACTTGTGTTCTTTTCATACTGAAACACATTGCTTTAGCCTTTGATGAGAAGAAGGAAGACCACATTGCATTTAGAATATCCCTCTAGATGAATGCTTTGTAAATACTGTTCTATCTCCCAGACACATAGGAACCTGGGCACTGCACTGAAGCTTCCAGTTTTGGAGAAAACGATTGATACACCTAAGATAGATTAGATACATAAATTATGTGCAGAACAAGATGGAGCTATGACTACAAACACAAATTAACACTTTTTTCTTTTTAGTACCTGTGCTGCTTGTCCACATCCCGGTCTTCAACAGATAAACTGGCCTTTGATGTTGGCTTACAGGAGAACACAACAGGTGAGCACCTGGTGGCAGGGTTGTGATAGCATTGTGTTTATTCACAGAGAGTCCTGAAGTGATTGGTTAGAACAAGTCACTAGACATGACAGAAGATAATTTAGATGAATGGTATTCAGATTGAGTCAGAAAAAAAAATGACCTTTCAAAGAAGGATTTTAGCAGAAGGAGAAAGTATATATTATTTTTATTGGTCATTCCCACAAAATTAGTTGGTTATGAAAACTAGCCTTTGGTCATATTTTATGTGTTCAAATGAAAATTAGTATATATTGGTGATGTACTGTTACCTATATAAATGCGTATTAATTTAGGAAGTATTGGTACATAACTTTTCTTATTCTTCATCTGAAAATATTTGAAATCTAAGTATTAATATAAGAAAATTGAAGTCTCTGTCTAAATGACGTTTTGTCACAACTGTCTAAGTAGAGATGTAATTATACATTTTAAGGTTTAAAATGTATGTATTAATATTATTCATCCTTAAAGAACAGAAAGAAGAAAATTATCCTTAATCTCAATACTTAAAATATTTTCAATTTTACTTATTTTTATATAAGAAATCACTTAGTAAATTTTAGATAATAATATGTTGAATATATATTTTTAATCAGCACCAGAGAAAAAGGAATGAAATTTCTACTATTATTATTATTGTGCATTACAAAATCCCATCTATCAAAGGGCAAAAAATTATACCAAATTGCAGAGAGCAATGTGAACAACATGGTTGTATAAAGAATACAATAAGATCAAGATTAGTGAATTTGGTCTGTGTTAGCATAAATATTCTTTCAAGTCTTGTTTGTAGGTTGAGGCACTGGGAGGGACTAAAAGTCTCAAGATGTCAAAAAAACCACTTCTATGAAGATAATATCCTCATTTTATTTTGCCTCATCTTAAGCTAATTTATCTTTTAAACATTTTTCATGGTCTAAGAGATTAATTTACAGTCCTGAAATTTGAGTAACTGGAACAATTTAGTTTAATGAAAGTGAGTTTGCAGCCTTATTCCAGTTCTCCTTTTCATTTTTGAGGCACTGGACAATAAAACATTTGTCAATCATTCTACAGGTGAGGCTTGTTGGTGGACGATACACCCTGCCTCCAAGCAACGATCAGAAGGAGAGAAAGTACGAGTGGGAGATGACCTCATTTTAGTTAGTGTTTCCTCTGAGAGGTACTTGGTAAGTATGAAACACAGGATTATGTAGGTGATATATTAAGTAACAGGTCAATGAATTAAGTAACAGGTCTTTAAAATTAATTGAAAATGATCTGGAAAATTGCCTATAAACCCTAGGTCTTTATTTGATTGGTTATAAATAATTTCCCAAGTAGGAGAGTAATGCCATATGTGTGAAAGTGCTTCTAGCTACAGTCATCTAGTAAGGACCTTGATATGCATCTTCATGTCTTTGATAGTGCTTACGTTTACATTATTTTATTAGTTGTATATAAATGTAATTGAATTAAGAATTCAACATTCTATGACCTTTACCTTTTGTCCATTGCAAAGGAAATATTAATGAAGTTGTGACTATTTGTTTGCTATTTATAAAAGCAAATTATATGAGAAACATTTGCATATTAATGGGTAAGCAACAGACTAACGAATAATATGCTGGTCAATAATTTTACCATAGTTCAAATGGTAAGACTAGAAGGTAGAGAATAGAATAAAAATATTATATTTAATATTGAATCTTTGGGGTTTTTGTTGGTAAAATGCATCTAATTAATTTTATTTATATAATTGTATTATTGCTAAAGTATTATCATATATACAAGTTTGCAGAATGGAGGATGAAAGAGAATTAAAAGATGGAAAAAATAAATTAATATAAAATGGTGTTTGTCTTTGGTTGGGTTCTCTAGAGAAGTGACTCACAGTGATAAAAATGGAAAATTTCAAAATTCAAGTATCAGATATAAGGCTGGAGGTTTCTTTTGACTTCTCTAGCTGCAGAAAATGATGAATCTAAGGTCAGCAGGTCAACATATGGCAGGCAATACAGCATTTCAAAGAACCAGAGATCCTATGATAAGCCAGATGGTGTATTCAGATGCAGAAAAAAGCAAGCAAAGTTTTCCACAGTATCCCTTTATTTGGAAAGTAGCTAAAACCTAAGTAGAGCTAATAATGGGGATGACTACTATGTCTTAATTATCAATTCCCTGTGCTCATGCATAAGTGAGCACCAAAAAAGACAGTCTTTTGACCAGAACAAGGGAGTAGCACATATTTTGAAATTGGAAAAGGTGTGTGTGTCAGAGCTGTGCCCATTCACCATGTTTCTTCAATCTGTTTGCTGAGCAAAGAATCTGAAAATGTAAAAAGAAACCAGGACTGAAGGGGGGATTATTAACAACATGTAATATTCAGCGGAGGACTTGAAGCACTTGCTGATGATATTAAAAGACTACTCCACCCTTCAGTGTAGCTTACTGAAAACAAAAAGCCTCTCCACTGAACCGATACAATACAATTATAATGGTGAAAGAAGTTTGAAGTTGTCCAAGATTTAATGTGACTTGGGTCAACAATCAAAGCTTATAGAAACAGCACTCAAGAACTTGATGCATTTCATTGGGCAAATCTGCTGCACAGGACTTCTTGTGTTGAAGAGAAAAGCTGTTCTTTGGAGACAAAGGTGCTCCTGACCCAAGGAAAGATATGTTCAATTTCCTCATATGTTTGTGAAAGTTTAACAACGAATAAGGGAGGCCAGAGTTGAATTGATATATTTAATTGCGGTGCTGATTAAGAATATTGAAAGTATGTCAAAAGAGCAAAGAAATCTGTCTTAGACAAAGTACAATGAGAATCCTCCTTAGAAGCAGAGGTGGCAGGGTTAGGGTTAGACTAAGGGTTAGAATTAGACTTATGGTTACATACATTAGATGTGTTATCAGGAGATAGCAATTCCTGGACTAGAATATAATGCTTGGTAAAGTGAAAAGTGGCAAGTGAGAGGAAGCTCTGCAATGAGATGACTGATAGAGTGGCTGTATCAATGGACTCAAATATAACAGCAACCATCAGGACGGTGCAGGAAATCAGTATGATAATGAGTGTGGCTTCCGGATTGAAGGAAGGCTTATTAAAAACCTGTGGTACACAAATGATGCAACTGTGCTTACTGAAAGTGAGGAGGAATTTAAGTATTTGCTCATGAATACCAAGGATTGAAGCCTTCTGTATGGATTACAGCTCAAAGTAAGGAGGATGAGAATCCTCACAATTAGACCACGAGGTAACATCATGATAAATGGAGAAAAGATTAAATTTTTCAAAGATTTTTCCTTGCTTGGATCCACAATCAATTCTCATGTAAGCAACAGTCAAGAGACCAAAAGGTGTATTGTATTGTACTAGGTAAACTTGCCACACAAGAGCTTGGGGACTAAGATTCTCTTCACCCAAGCCATGGCATTCTCTACTGCATCATGTGCATGTGAAAATTGGACACAGAATAAGAAAGACTATACAAGAATCTATGCATTTGAATTGTGGTGCTGGAAGAGAATATTTAAAATACCACAAACTGCTTAAAGGAAACACCAATCTGTAATAAGAAGTGAGGCCAAATTGGTCCTTTGAGGCAAGCAGGGGAAGACTGTGTCTTATATGCTTTGTCCAGATTGTCAGGAGAGAACAGTCCCTAGAGAAGGACATCATGTCTGGTAAAGTGGAGGGGTGTGTGGCAAACAAAATGAAAGCCCTCAAAGAGATCGATTTTCAGAGTGGCTGCATCAGCGGGCTCATGTGGAGGAACAGTTGTGAGGCTGGCACGGCACCATGAAGTGTCTTGTTTTTTTGGGCACAGGGAGTCTTTGGGTTGGAGCTGATGTGATGGCACCTAACAACAATAACAACTACAACAGGGAATTCACTACTGTGTTAGTCCGGGTGGACTAGAGACGCAAATTCATAGACATGCATATGGATATATGGGAAAGGTTCATATACAAGAGCAATGGAACATTGAGAGAGCATCCCAACCTAGTCCAGTCCAAAGTCATAAGTCTGATATTAGCCCATATATCCGATACCAGCCTATAAAGTCTCCTTCAGACTTAAGAAGCACATGTGATGACACTAGGACAATCACAGGCGAGTGGGTTCAGAGTCTTGTGTATCTGGTGGCGGTAGGAGCATCTTAGCACTGTCAGGAGTCTCCCCATGGCCTCTCAAACATGTCAGCACTGGCAGGAGTCTCCACATGGCTTTTCCAGTCCCAGAGGTTTGGCTTCACCAGGGCAAGCCCATGTGGCCTCTCTTCTGGCTCCTCCATTCTCCAACAATCGGTATCAGTCAGCATGCTGTCATCTCGTCTTGTCAGTTGAGTGACTCCCAACAACTGGAAAGATGGTCTTTCATTTCCACGAGGGAAATACAGTCTTCCCAGAATTCTCAGGAGTAAGCCATGGTCACATAGAGGCTTCATTGACTATTCATTGCTATCTCCAGATTGACAAGCTAGACTCCACCCCTACATCCCAATCAAGAAATTGACATCAAGTACATGGCTGCTAAAAATACCACTTAACAACAGCTGCAAAATCACTGAATATTATGGCCTAGTCAAGATGACACAAAACCTTAACTATCAAAGTGGCATTAACAACTTGATATAAATATCCTTAGGGAAGATCATAGATCATAATGGTTTAAGACTAAAATGAACATCAGAAATAAATTGCAGTACATGCTGAATTATGAAAAGATATGTTAAATAAAAAATATTTGTGAGAAAATGATTAGTTGTACGGGGCCCTGTTGGTTGTGTTAGACATTGAGCTGCTAACCCCAAAGCCAGCAGTTCAAATCCAACATTTACTCATCTGGGAAAACAGGAGGCTGTCTGTTCCCTGACAGATTGACAGTTTCAGAAAGTCAATACCCAATGAGTCAGAAATGACCGTATGTCATTGACACTGCTTTTGTCTTTAAACATGTACAAGGAATGGGGTTAGGAAGCATTTGAAGTGCGTTTTTGTCTACTAGCACATTTAGTATCTATTTTGAAATATTTCTAGGAAGAGGGGTTGCTTTCACTTTCTTTGTATGAAGAAATAATTGTGAAAACAGGGAAATGTGAACATCGATCACATAACTGACAGCAGCTATTAGATTAGAAGGAACGTCTAGCATTGCATTGCATTGAGAAGCGAGGCAGGTTGGCATGCCTTTCTATTCTTGTTTATCAACTAGTGTGGGTAGAAACCAGCACATTTTTAGGACACATAATATGACTACTTGTACTAGCTTGTCAAGTAAGCACTAAAATAGAAATGCATGTGGGATTCCTGGAACAGTTGTTTGCTTTATGATACTTTAAAGGTTTAAAGTTTAAAACTTTAAAAGTTTAAAGGTTGTCTGAATTTTGCACATATATGTTTACTAAGTAACAATGTTATTTAATATGCCTGTTGTTTTGAAACTGCTGTTAGATTGAACAAGGAAAAGTAAGTGTTGTAACCTCTGCATTTGTAACTATAATCCTTTTTGGGATTATACTCATTTATATTAATTAGTAATGTTACTGTAGGTGGTATCTTGAGTACTATCTTTTGAGATGTAAAAGATATTAAACTTTCAGAAATGAGAAAAGAGAAATGCCAAAGCATATTACAATCGTCTAGGAGCAGGCAGTCAGAGAGAGCGCAATTTTCTCCAGAGCCAACTGAAAGGGAAAATCCTCCCCTCCAGCGGGTGCTCTGAATTTTTACTTTTAGCTTCCCAAATTGTGAGAAAATAAACCTCTGTTTGTTGAAACCATCTACTAGGTAGCTAAGACTTTTGTTACTGAATATGGTAAGAGAACATTGGGGTGTATCCTTATAAGCATGCTTGTAAACATATGTAAAATGTAGAAGTCATTTTTGAATTGTAATGGGAGAAGCCAGTTGTCCATTGACTTGAGGAAACTGGTGATAGACTCCTGATTGACAGTCAATTCTCTTGAGGGCTCTGCCTTGGATATCAAGTGGTGCTATAACAGAAATACCACAAGGAAATGAATTGAATACGCAGAAACAAATTCTCCCACAGTTTGCAGTCTAGAAGTCCAAATTCAAGGCATCAGCTTCAGGGGAAGGGTCTCTCCCTCCCTTTCCCTCTCTCTCTCTGCTGACTCACAATTTAGGAGGAAGGTCCCTTTCTCTTTTCAGTATCTTTAGGACTGATAGTCCTTGGACAGCTCTGAGTGTTTTGGCATGAATCTTCTTTTGAATCTAAGAGACTCCAAGCAAAGCTATTTGCATTCAAAACTTGTACTTTGCTCCCGGCACTTTTTTCTTGGTAGGTGTAAGTTCTTGTCTCACTCTCTGTTTTTTATCCCTTGAAAGATACTAAGTATTGTCAGCCATACCCCAGGGATTCCTATTACCTTGAATCTGACAATATTTTGAAATTATGGACAAGATTTTCATCAGCCATTTTCTTGGAAGCTACTGAGTCGTTTTTTGTCTGTTCTTAGTTGGAAAACTGGTAAAACTTGCTCACTTTATATGGAATTTGAAATACCAGTTACACAGCTGGCAGCATAACAGCAATACACTAGCCATCACAGTACAACACACTGACTGACAGAATGCTTAAATATTACTGATATCACATTTTTGATAGACCAGGTCATATTGACAGTCATATATATGTAAGAGAGAGCTTAAATTAATTATATTTTGAACAAACAACCCACCCTGTCCAGATCAAGTCCAAAAGTCTGTTACTAGTCCATAAATTCCTGTCCTGACCCACACAGTGGCCACATGCAATAATGCAGAATGCAGGAAGGTCACAGACTTGTGGGTGTAAAGTCTTGTGGATCCAATGGCAGTGGACAATGCATCTTCAGGGCTCACATAGGCCTCAGTGTGTCCTTGGCAGCTCTTCAAGTAAATAGACAACAGGAAGACGAAGGCAGGGAGAAACAGGGATTAGCCTCTAGTGAGTCAATTACCTCACTTGTCCTCCAATCAAGCTGTGACCTGATTGACAGGCAAAACTTTGTCCACATGGTCTACATCATGCATGTAAAATTTTACTGAAGATCATCCAGCAATGGTTACAGTAGTACATTGACCGAAATGCAGGCAGGGTTCAGAAGAGGACATAGAACAAGGAATAACATTGTGGATGACAGATAACTCTTGACTATCATAACTGATGACACATAATTTCAATGACTATGACAATTTATTTGACTGTATGGATGATAATAGACAATTTTTAACCTTGAACAAGAATCCCAGAGCAAGTCTTTGTACTTGTGAGGAAAATGCATATGGATGAAGAGCCAGCTGTGTGAATAGTACATGGTGATACTGCATGATTTATAGTTAAGAAAGGTGTTTGTCAGGCTGTACCATCATTCATCTACATTCTGAGCAAAGGTCATCAGGTAAGCTGTATTACATGAAGAAGAACGTGGCATCCGGATTGAAAGAAGGCTTTTAACAACCTGTGATATTCAGATGACACAACCTCGCTTGATGGAAGTGGGGAGGATTTGAAGTACTTGCTGATAAAGATCAAGGATTATAAACTTAAGTATGGAATACAACTTAATGTAAAGAAAGCAAAATCCTCACCACCTGACCATTAATAAATAATAAAAGGAGAAAAGTTTGAAGTTATCAAAGAATTTTTCTTTCTTGGATGCACAATCCATGCTCATGGAAGCAGCAGTCAAAGACCAAAAGAACAGCTGCATTAAATAAATCTGCTCCACAAGACGTCTTCAGAGTGTAGAAGAGTAAGGCTGTTACTTTGAGGACTCAGTTGCACCTGACCCCAGTCCCTGTATTCTCTGCTGCATGATATGCATTTGAAGATTGGACACTGATTAGGGAAGGCTATACATGAGATGCATATGAATTGTAGCGCTAGAGAAGAATATTGAATATTGAAAAATGTACTCCTTAAAGGACAAACAGTTCTGTATTGGGAGACTTAAGTCCAGAAGCAAGGATAGCAGGACTTGGTCTTACATATTTTGGCCACATTGTACGGAGAGACCAGTCCGTGAAGAAGACCATCGTGGGCGGTAAAGTGGAAAGCTGATGGAAAAAAGGAAGGTCCTCAGTGACGTAGGTTGACGCAGTTGCTGCATCAGTGAGCTCATGGATAGGAAAAACTGGGAGGATGGAGCAGGACCAGCAATTGAAAGGAGGGCACCTGTTTCTTTCTGTTGTACAAAGGGTCATTACGGGTTGAAGCCAAAACATCATTGATCAGATTGAAAACATATGAGGTGACTGGAAACCAGAGTCTGAGTGAGGAGCACCTTAGTTCTCCAAGTCATGTCTTTGCTTCTTACTCATTTTATTATTTTTATTTTTTTATGGTGTCAGCAAGCTAAGTTTATTCACTAAGCAAGGGGGACTCCATGCAAATTTTTTAAATCACTTCTTAAAAAGGAGTGATCATTGTAAAAGGCACAGTGCAAAAGATTTGTAGATTTCTTGGTTGCTGCTTCCGTGGACATTGACCGTCTATCCAAGAACACTGAAAGAATTTTTTTTATTACCACTTATCCACAAAGGTGTTGATTTTAATTGACTTTACATTCAGTTGTAGTCCATTTTTAAAGCTGTAGTTTTATACTTTAATCAGTAAGTGTTTTAAATTACCCTAGCTTTTGGCAATTCTCTTAAACTTAATAAGGTCTCTTTTACCTACACCTTGGCAAGTAAGGTAGTCTCATTTGTATATTTCAGACCTTAATGAGTCTTTCTCTAAACTCGAAGGCAACTTCTTCATACAGCTGACTTTCTCAGATTATTTGATTAGCATTTATGAGAATGTTTCAGAAAATTTCCATATCTTTTAACTCCATTATCCATGAACTTTTTGAAGCTTGTTCATAAATTGAGTAAATAAAGTGAACAATAATACCTTACCACATACTTTTTTTCCTATTCTCTTCAGACAACTACCTCTTGATTTGTGTACAGGTTTGGGCTGGGCACAATTAAGTCACAGTGTTTTCTGTAATTTGTTATGATGTACATAGTTAAATACTTTCCCAAGTCGCTAAAACACAAGAAAACACTTTTTCTGATATTCTCTTCTTTTGGCCAAGATCTATTTGACATCAGTAAGTGTATCCATTGTTCTACAGCCTCATTGAATCCAGCTTATATAATAGTCATCAAAATGCAGGCTAATAATAGTTCTCTACAATTCAGATACTAGATAATCAAATTTCCCTCATTAATTTAGCAAGTTAAAAAATAGCATAATAGCTCTTACCATTGAGAGTCAAAATATATGATTTATCAAATGACAGGCAAGAAAATATTATCTGCACAACCAAAAACCTTGAATAATAAACTACTCCTATGCTCTCTACAGTTTAAAACAAAGAATGTTCACCTGCTTTTTGTCATTAGATACCAGCAATATCCTTATCATGTTTTTCAAACCTTTTCCCAACATGGATGACTTCCTAGGTTTTTTAAGCCTGCATTCTTAGCATACTTTTCCTACTTATCTACAGGTCCACTACCACATGCAGTAGTCACCTCAATTTTACCCCTCTGGCTTTCCATGCTGTAAGGATCTATTTTGCCTAAATCTACTAGGAAGTAGCCAGGATGTTAGAAGGAAGGATGACAAGATTCTGTCTCACATATTTGGACTTACTATCAGGAGAGACTGTTACCTGGAGAAAGATGTCATACTTGGTAAAGTGGTACTTCATGGAAAAGATGAAGACTCTTGATAAGAGAGATTATCATAATTGTGACAATGATGGGTTCAAATATAAAAATATTTGTGAGGATGTCACAGGACCAGACAGTGTTTTACTCTGTTGTGTATGGTATGTAACAGATTTCTCTTAATAACAAAGCTAAAAACACGTTGGTGCCTGAAATATTCTCACAAATATTTTATTAGTAACTTCTAATCAACAGCTATAAAATATTACCAAATACTCCTTCAATTCAGCTAAAATTTGCTCTGACTTCTTATCTTCAAATTACCTGCAGTTCCATAATCTCTTTAACACAATATCAGCTTTGTGTCTCTGAAGCATGATCTAAGCCTAGGTCCCTTTGTTGAGAAAATTTGCTTCTCTAGTTTGTTGAATTTTTAAATTATTTACTATCTTAGCTGTATATTGCTGCTATAGCAGGCATATCACAATTAGTTGAATATGACTTCTCACTCAGGCTTGGGCGGTACACTTCAACTCCTTTATTGAACAAAGGCATCACACTCTGGGGTCAGTTTGATTCCAGAGTGGCACTTTTGTGTTTTGAAACCTTGGAGGTGTCTTTGAAACTTACTTAGAAGGCAATGACCTTTACCATTTGAGTCCCTGCCTTTTGAGATTATTTGCTGTGGTCCTTCCAATAGTTGTGCTATTCTTTGAACTGCCCCAGAAACAACTCTATTCTTTACTTGGAATACATTCAGTATGGCTCCTTTGGCCAATTTTCTTCATGCAGAACTGAAAGAGCAAATAGCATTCTGTCCTTTTGCTTTTTCTCCTAGCTCCTGCAGCCTAAGCTGATGGGTTTTATGGCAAAGTCATTGGCTATACTCAATAGTTACATGCCTAAACTCTTTAATAAAAACATGTGCAGCTACTTGGTCAATGAAGATTCTAGGATACATGTTCTTAGTTTACACAATACAATGAAGTGTTATAGAATTCCCATTTTTCTCATGATTATATATGGTTTATTATGGTCCACGCAGTTGACTTCAATTTCATAGTCAATGAAACACAAGTAAACATCTTCCTTGTATTCTCTCTTTTGAGACATGATTCATCTGACATCAACAATGATATCCCTTGTTCCACTTTCTCTTCTGAATCTCTTATGAACTTCTGGCACTTCCTTGTGATTTTACTGCTGTAACCATTGTTGGATTATATTAAGCAAATATGTACTTACAAGCCTTACCAGTGATATTGTTTTTTAGTTTGAGCATTCTGTTGGGTACCTTTCTTTGGAATGGGCACAAATATGGTTCTCTTCCAGTTAGTGGACCAAATGACTATCTTCCAGATGTCATGGCAGTGAGGAATAAGACATTCCACTGCTTATTCGGGGCTATGAAACATTTTAATTAGTAGCCCATCAATTCCTGGAGCCTTATTTGTGGCTAATGCACTCAGAGCAGTTTGAACTTCTTCCTTTAGCCTCCTTGGTTCTTGTTCATAGGCTACCTCCTGAATGGTAGACCACTAATGCATTCCTTTGGTAAAGTGATGGTTTTCTCTTTCCATCTCCTCTTGATGCTTTCTTCATAATCCAATATTTTGCCCATAGAATCTTTGAACACAATAAAAAAGGAATGGAGTTTGACAAAGTGACAGACATGTGGTGGTAATTAATGATCAATGATCAGGGAAGATCAAAGAAGAATAAATATATTTGAATTGTGATGTTGACAATGAATATTGAAAAGAGTGAATTTTCACAAGAAATGAACAGATATGTCTTCTAGGAAGTACAGCCAGAATAAAAGCCAGGAGAGTACAAAAATAAGTTCCTTTAAGATTTGTTCAAGATTGGCCCCAATGTAGTAGAGGTTAGAAATGTCCCAAAATATTGCTCTTCTACTTCATAATCCCTTGTGTCAATTGGCACTCATTTCTACACCATTGTTCCTCATGTTTCAGAGTTCTGCAATTCGCTTCTGGTAAATCTCATCTCCAAAGTCAAGATGTCCATCTATCTGAAGGATGCTTCTATTTACAAGGCTGCAGTAGCTGGTAAACTAGGTCACGTGATAGGGTCAAAATTCAGCACCAATGACCAGAAGTCAGACAGATGAAGACAGGTAGAGACGCGAAAGCAAGAGAGAGAACGTTACCAAAGTTGCTTAGCACAAATACGGTGATTCGAAATGCTGGAAAATGAAAGCAATTCTCTTATATGCTTAGCTAATGATTTGTCTATAAAGGGAATTGCTTGAAACCTCAAGTCATTCTTGCTTTAATATCAATATCAACAATAAACTGTCCCACCTCCCACTTCATTATTTTCTGAATACAGATTTAAGTTACACACTCAGAATGCAACGGGAATGTACTTCATTTCAAATGTAACTATGTATCCTTTTTTTTAGCTCGTATCTTCATTTTTGAATGGCAATATCGAAGCATGTTCTTTATCACATTTTCAGCTCTGTTCTGCCCAGCTGTGTGGGCAGAACACTTATGTCTTCGGGTTTATCAGAGACTGAAGTGGCACCTTCTTTTACCTCTCGTACAGCATTTATCCTACGGCAGCAGCAGCTTGCATGTGGATGCTGCCTTCCAGCAAACGCTCTGGAGTGTGGCCCCAATCAGCTCAGGAAGTGAAGCTGCCCAAGGTAAAATCACCCCTCGAATCAGAGGGTGATTCCTTGTTGGAAACTTGTCAAACAATTTTGGCATTGTGATAATGAACTCGTTAAGTAAGGCTGGTTTTCATCAAAATGTTCTGTAATGCGGACACATGATATTTAAAATCCCATTTAAATTGCTTTATAAAATGATTTTTTTATTAAGCGTTACCTTACTTTATTCTTATGCTTTATTTATATTTTGTACTTTATCCTTTATTCTTGATTTTAGAGTATTCTGTATATTTTGGGTTGACTTCTAGGGATGATTTTTGACAAAATTTTGGCTGGAGGACATTTCACAAACTCATGCCAATATTTCTTATCTTCTGCGTTCTTTGCCTTAGCAATGTATCACAACAAAATTTATACAGTGGAATATCAGGAAAATATTTGCATTTGTTCTGGTTATTCTAATTTAAATCAATTGGATTCAGTAAATTGGTATTCATGCTGACACTATGTCCAGTTGAACTGTGTACCATTGGATTTTTTCAGTAGTCGATTGCCACATCTTCTGAGATACCTAAGGATCGACTCAAATCTCCAACCTTTTGGTTTGCAGCTAGCTTGTTAAACCATTTACTCCACCAAGGAGTAAATATATAAAATATATATTTACTAAATATATAGTAAATATAAAATATTAAATATAAAAAGGTACGGTATCATATTTGAATCTACCTGTTCTAACACAAGTATATTAAAATTGGAGCCTATACATAATTATATTTCTAATGAGTTTATGGCAGTTGAGGTTATGAATTATAATGGCAACATCTTGGGCTGTGGGATTAGGGTGCTGCCTCTGGGATCTTCTGCTTCTGTGATCCAGAAGTCTTGCTACACTTCTCTATGTCTGTTTATGAAAAGAGGCGATGAGACTAGAGGGTCTCGAGCTATGATAATAAATGACGTCTGCTCCTTCCAGGGTATCTGATTGGTGGAGATGTTCTACGGCTCCTGCATGGACATATGGATGAATGCCTCACAGTTCCTGCCGGGGACCATGGAGAAGAGCAGCGAAGGTAGGTAGCAAACCCAGGTGTGTTTAAATCTTCATGTAATTTTAAAATGATAGTTGTTTCTGTTCAGGGCATGAGGATAAGAGAAAATAGGCCAGGCATGTTCTTCAGTGAAGTAGTTTATTTACTTACTTCAAATTTATCCCTCGATATTGGGCTCAAGTGGGAAGAGGACATTTTGAAAATGATGACAGCATATGTGCAAATGTGCTTGATACACTGGATGAATGTATGGATTGTGATATAAAATGTCAGAGACCTCAGTAAACGTGTTTTTTTTTTTTAATTTAGTCTCAAAAAAAGAACTCAGATGATAATACTGGGATTTTGAGGCAAACATTCCAAAGACATTTATAAATTGCAACAACTTTTACATGCATTAATTTTTTTTGGCTATAAAATATTTTGTTACAAAGCAAGGAAAATAATTTTGAAAATGCCTGAAGATGTTATTTGACAACAAATGCTCTTCCTCTTATCATATTCAAATATGTATTAAATTTTTTAGTGATCATTATTTTAATTAATTATAAAGAGTATATATAATCACATATATATTAAACTTTTCCTTGCAAAAGAGATGAAAATGAAAATATATAAAAATGGAGAATATTGGGGCTGAGCCCTGGTGGCATAGTGGTTGAGTGTGGGACTGCGGCCCACGGGCTTGGCAGTTCAAATTCAGCAGCAGCTCTCCAGGAGCAAGGCTGGGCCTCCCACTCCCACCAGAGGGCAGTGATGTCCCCCCAAAAGTGGAGAATATTAAATCAAACTATTTAAATTCTCATTACATGACAAGTGTATTTTTTCATGTTAATTAGATTTAATTAATTTTCTCTAGAGTGTTCAGTTTTGAATTTCATTTCCAAGGCAGAGATTTCCAGTTGACCAAAATTTTAGAATATTTTCCTATTGCTTCATATATTTATGAGGATACTGAGCTATATTGCTTCACCTATTTGATAAAGAACCTGTCCCACATTAATATTTCTTAACATTAGACAAATGAGAATTATCTGGGAAAGTGTACAATTACGATAAAAGCTTAACAATGTAGAGTGCCTTGATGGCTGTTGCTTTGCTTCCTGATCTACATGAGCTGTGCTAGGTAATGCTGTTGTTATGAGGTGTCTCTGAGGCGCTTCCAATCCACAGCACCCTTCTGTACTTAAGAACAAACCATTGCCCCATCCTGCACCTCTCTCAGAGTAGTTCGTATGTGTGAGCCAATTTTTGTAGTTGGTGTGGCCATCCTTCTTGTCGAGGGTCATCCTCTTTTTCACTGCTCCTGTATTTTACCAAACATGATGCCCAACTCCAGAGAGTGATCTCTCCTGATGACATGTCCAAAGACCACATGGTGAGAGTTTTGTCATCCTTGTTTCTAAGGAACATTCTGATTGCACTTCTTGCAAGAGAGATATGTTTGTCCTTTTGGCAGTCCAAGGTACGTTCCGTATTCTGTAAAAACACCATAATTTAAATCCATCATATATTTTCTTTCAGTGATATTTCTGTTTTCCAATGAGAATATGCATTCTTAAGTGAAATGATAGGTCTAGATTTCTTAGTTGTTGCCAGTGAGTTTAAAATAAGACTAGTTACTTTCCCTGACTTGACATTGTTTCTGTATAAATTTAACCTGAATGTGCATCATATCAACATGGCAGAGCTCAAAGAGCAAAAAATAATATCATTGCATGCCCACCTTCCTTATATGATCATTGAAGATAACGGTGTACATTGGTATAGAAAGGAACCAGTAACATGAGTAATCCAGGACAGATGATCCCTTCTAGGACAGGTAGTGAGACTGGCAATACCGGGAGGGTGGAGGGAAGGTGAGTAGAAAGGGAGAACTAATTATAAGCATCTGCATATAATCTCCTCCCTGGGGGATGTACAGCAGGGAAGGAAGATATTGAAAATGTAAAATAGGACAAAATAATCATAACATAAATTTCCAAGTTTAATGAGGGAGGGGGGAGTAAGAAGGGAGGGAAAAATAAGGAGCTGATTCCAAGGGCTTAAGTTGAAAGTAACTGTTTTGAGAATAACGAATGTAACAGGTGTACAAATGTACTTGACATACAATGGATGAATGGATGGATGGATTGTGATAAGAGTTGTATGAGCCCTCAATACAATGATTTTAAAAAAACACAAAACCCCACAAAATTATTTGATTTTAAGGTGGTTTCTTAAAACTGAATAAATTACAGGCAAAAATAGATTTTTTTCTTTTGTGTCATAGCTCTTTGTTATCATTATGTCTGATACCAGTCTATAAAGTCTTCTTCAGACTCAAGAAACACAAGCAGTGATGCTGAATTCAGGGTGATCACAAGCCAGATGGGTAGAATGCCTTTGGATCCAGTGCATTTGTAAACATCTCCACACTGGCACAGCTCTCTAAGTGGCTTTCCCAGCTTCAGAGGTCTGGTTCCATCAGGGTAGGTACTTGTGGCCTCTCCTTCAGGATGTCTTACAGGGAGTCTGCCTTGTATCTTGATAGTAGAATGTTTCCCAGGGACTGAGTCGTAAGTCTTTCATCTCCAAGGGGGAAATACAACTGGATTTCCCAGAATTCTCAGGAGAAAGCCATGCCCACACAGAGGTCTCATTTGGCTATCTTCAGATTGACAGGTTAGACCCCCACCCCTACACTCTTAATCCTCAAATTGACACCAGATTAGGTAATGGTCACACACGTACACATAATGCAATATATTATGTATATATACTATATATACATTATGTATTTTATTGTTATATGTATGTACACATATATTTGCACTACATACAACATATGTATTTGCATACATACAACATTTGCACTACATATTATGTGTATATATCATAAAATTTACATGCATATAACATTGTTTACATGTCTGTACATAATATTGTTAGTGGCTCTCAAGTCAGTTCCAGCTCATGGCTAAGCAGAGTGGGGCTGCTCTGGAGGGCCTGACATAAGTATGTTTCAGAAGCACAGCACTAGAGATGCCTTCTGCGATCTCCATGTGGGTGTGAGCCCACTTTTCTGACTAGCAGGAGAGTATGTAACAATTTGCATCATCCAGGGAATTTCAGTCAATATATAACAAAGCCAATGTCAAAAGTTTTCTCATTTTTCATTTTGTTTTATCTTTAGCCACTTACTGATTCTTAAAAAAAACCAGCCAGCCTCCTTTTTTTAAGTTTAGGACTCTGTGTCAGGCAAGGTTCTCTTAGAGAATAAAATCAGGACACTTGTAATTCTTTTTATATATTTATATATAGAGAAAGCTATATAAGATAAGAAAGAAACAGTTAACTATCTATAAAGCAGTACAGATTGCTCGGTGAAACTCACTTGCGTGAGGCAGCTAGAAGACTGGCAGTCCTTCAAGTCTTGAGGGCTGCTGAATAGTCCTCTGTAGAGCAATCCAGGCTATCTGGTCACAGGCAGCAACCAGCAGAGCAGGTCACCAACAGTAAGCCAGATGACAGAGTCCCACAGTCCCCAGCTCAAGAGATGTATATCCCAGGAGTGTGGCAAAGTAGGGCTTAAAGGAACCTCAAACCACAGCAACACAGTCCACAATTAGGTGTCCCACAGGTAGTGTTGCTTGGAGGTCGGCACAGGACGAACAAGGCAGCTCTCTGGTCTGAAGATCCGGAAGCAAGAGAGAGGGCAGGACTCGCCAAGCCCTTCCTATCTCTGCACTTCAATTCATCCTGTGTGTTCATTGGCCATGCCGTCACAACAGACACATCAATCTTCTGTGGCCATGTTGGCATAACAAATCTACCCATCCACATTCTGATCTGGTCTAGAACCACATTTTCCAGTTATGATTTGGCGAGAATGGTAGACTTTTGAAATTTTAGACTTCGATAAAGGATAAAAATATCAATGGAGATTTGAACTCTTTGATTTCCATAAGAATGAAAAAAATGATCGTGGTGCTTGATTCAGTTGATGTAAGGTGAATTGGAGAGAAGAAAAAATGTCAATATTAAGAAAAATATCTTCTAATGAATTTCTCAGTTAAAATTTAACATGCTTTTTCACATTTGTTTTTTTAACTGGATCTAGATCTAATCAAGTTAAATCTAGATATATAGAATAATTCAAGAGAAAAAAGGAAAAAATTGTCTTTTTAAAATTTCCATTTGCCTTTGTTGTATTCTGACTGGAGTGAAATTAAAAGAGACAACAGAAATTTTGTTAGTTTTTTGTCCCAGTCATATCTATCTATCTATCAATCATTTATTTATCGATCATCTATCTATATATCATCTGTCATCTGTCTATCATCTATCTAATATTTATATGATTCCTCTACTGTGAATTAAAACATTACAATATTGTTGTTTTCCATCCATACTCAATCATTTACATTATATACTGATCTATCCTTATAAGACATATCTGTTTTCCCTTTTCAGTTTCTTAATTAAAGCTATTGTAGTAAACTCAATCCCTGAATAAATATATAATGGCTAGTTGTTTTTAGGCTTTTCTTTTTTATTTTTCTAGTCCTTTTAAGTGACTTTCAACAGCTTGTTGTAGCACCTGCCTGTGACTCAGCAGCTCAGTCAACGACTGATCGGCACTGACATTGGAAACATGCATTTTCTTCAGTGAGAATGTGAAAATTGAAACACATACTTTCACTCTGATATAGCTTTTCCTTTGATTACCTTTCAATCACTTCAATTTAAGTAGGAGTATGAAAATTTCCTCTAATTATTATTGAGCTATTTTTATGTTTAGTGATTGTGTTAGCCTGCATTTACTAGAGAAACAAATCCAGAGACACTCAATGTCTAAAAAAGAGCTTTATTTCAAGAAGTAAATATATATCAGGAAAACATCCAAGCCCAGTCTAACTCAAGTCCCTAAGTCTGACAATAGTTCAGAAGTCCCTCTTCAGACGACGTAGCCAAGGGTAGTGATGCAGAATGCAGAAAGATCAGGAACTAAAGGAATGATGTATGATTCATCAATGTCATACTGCATCCTGGTTTCATCATCCTTCCCAGAGAACCCTTCTGTGGGTGCATATTCCATTGTCCGTAAATGGGCTTTGGATCTCTACTCCAACCCTCCTCGTTTGCAAGGATATAGTTGTTTATTTTGTATCTTTTGATACCTGATAACTAATCCTGTTGACACCATGACACAGGCTGGTGTGCTTCTTCCATGTGGGCTTATTTGCTTCCCCGCTAGATCGCTGATATAGCATAACTTCTATGTGTCAAACGGACAAAAAGTATCATGTACAGTATCTTAAGATAATTTTCCCTTGAAGGGGAGTATAAAGTCTATGAGATGTGTCTGAAAAACTAGATGGTGCCCAGCCACCACGATGTACTTTCGGCAGGTACTGCTTGTTGTCTTTTTTGGGGAGGGGTGGGGTCAGAGTAGGGAGTGATTTTCACAGGAGAGCATTGCTTAGTATTCCTGTGCACGTGTGCATGTGTACTATAGTTTGTTTATCTGTTCTTGTATTGATGAGCATGTAGGGTTCCATCTTTGTATTATTGTGATGAACATAGCTATGTATGTATCTGTTAGTGCTCAGGTTTGTTTTTTTCTCTATGAAATATATCAAGCAGAAGAATTCCTGTATCATATGGTATTGCTGTTTTCTCAGTGTTTACACAATTTTAGTTTCATCAGGTTATATTCTCTCCATTCTCTCAAGAATATATTTTGTTTTCTTTGTTTTTAATACTTAGATATCATTGTTGTTTTGATTTACATCTCTAATGATTGTCATGATGTTCATAGTTTGTCTTCTGTAGTTTATGCATTACTTATTATGTTTGATAGTTTATGTGTTTTGTTAGGGCCACTAAATTTGTTCTTATTTTTTTATTTCTAGGTTTTACAATTAGGTCTTTGATCCATCCTGAGTTCACTGTTTGTATATGGTGTGAATTCTGTATTCTGTTTCATTTTTCTGCCAATGGATATCCAGTTTAGCAGTGTTATTTATTTAATAAACTACCTATTCCCCATTTAATGAGTATCAAGGATCATAGGACATGGATTGACTTCTGATTTTCCATTCAGTTAAAGCTGTATGTGTGTGGGACCATGACCAGTTCCAGGCTATTTTGATTGTAGTGAGTTTTGAGGCTGGGAAGTGTGAGGTCTCCTGATTTGTTCTTCTAGAGTGCTGCTTTGTTTTTCTGGGGTAACTTTCTTTTTCCCATAATGTTTGTTGTTAGTGTTTCCATTTTTTAAAAGAATGATTTTGGACTCTGGAATTTGATTGCATTCTATCTGTACTGCTGACACTTTCACAAGGTTATGCCTTTCTATCCTGAGGATGGTATGTAATTCCATTCATACAGATCTCTTTTGGTTTCTTAAAGCTCTAGTTATTTAGCTATCTTTGTATGTCTAGTTATATTTATTCCTAAATACTTAATTTTTAGAATAGCTATTATAATTGTTATTTGCCAGACAGTTTGGCAAGGTGACCTTTGCTTTTGAGGCATTCTATGGAATGAGTCCTCCTTCCAGTGCAACATCACATCCCAGGTCCATCCATCTCTATAGTGGTTGGGCAAGGAGCCTTGCTTTGACTGCTAGAACTTCATTCTGCTGAATATGGTATTCCTGAAATCTCAAGCATATTCTTTGTGTCATTTTTAAATATTTCTGTAAGCAATGCTCTGAACACATAGTTTCTTCAGGTTTTACGTCTCGTTGTGAAGTCTTTAACACAATCCAAGAAGCAGGTTTCTGAAAGTTTATTTTAGGTTCCAAGAAATTTCTTAAACTGTTTTATCTGATCGGATCCTGGTATTTGGGAAGCCATATTCTTTTGGCATGTTGGAGTCATTTTTTCTCATGCATGAGTTTTGTTTCTGTCCTGGAATGATGGTTGCTCGAGCTCTTCTTGAGTGACTCCAGCAAGTCTACCTTCTTACGCACAGGGGGCGCTTCGCTGCCAGTAGTTTGTGAGTGGAGGAGGAGCAGGGGCACGGTCAAGGCAGTGGTCCCAGGATCGGAGGGAACCGCCTATATCGGGTTTTGAGAATACAAATCTTTCTGGAAAGAAGCTCCATTGTTCTTTTTATGGAGTGGCTGCTTTTGAAACCCTGACTTTGTAATTAGCAGTGCAACACTTGCCCAACAGTGACAACAGGGTGTATAATGACAGTTGAATTTAATTTGGTTTAGGACACGTGTCATTAGTAGATTTGCCTTTAGTTTCCCCACGCGAAGTGCACTTATACCATACTTATATCTCTTATCTCTCGGTGTATATGCTTATCACTTCTATTCAGTTTTTTTATCCCTTTTATGTAGCCACATATAGGTGGCGATCTGCTTAATTGTGCTTCTTTCTTCCTATTTGAGAAAGGAACAAAACAAAAAAGAAGCCGTATATTTTACTGCAGGTTGTTTCATGAGAACATGTGGCTTACATTTGAGAATCGCTGTGGGACGGCCAGAATGGCTTCACGTTCCTCTTGTGTGCTATTTTGTCAACTCTTGTAGGTTGCTTGTCGTCTTGCAATTAGGAAACGAAAAGAAAAGCCATCTCACGTAATTGGGTTATTAACCTTATTGGGTAAAAACTATCTCAAGGCTTATGGCTCCAATATGATTAAGAGTTTTCTATCTGTTTAAGTAATTTGATTTCTGGTAACTCCCCACAAAAGGATCATTAAGCTTACAGCAGAAAAATGAGCCCTGAAGCCAATTATTTCATTAAAACTTTTTAAAAAGTCATTTTATTGGGGGTTCATACATCGCTTATCACAATCCCTACATCCATCCATTCTGTCAGGCACATTTGTATACCTGCTGTCATCATCATTCTCAAAACATTTGCTTTCTACTTGAGCCCTTGACATCAGCTCATTTTCCTCTTCCCTCCCAGATCCCCCCCTCCTTCATGATAATTTAGAATTATTATTGTTTTGTCATGCCTTATACTGTCCAATGTCTCCCGCTCCTCCGCTGTCTGTCCTCCAGAGAGGGGGTTATATGTTAATCCTTGTACTTGACTCCCCATCCCACCCCACCTTTCTCCGCTCTCCTGATATAGCCACTCTCACTACTGTCCTGAATTCTGAGGATTTCATCTGTCCTGAATTTCATGTTTTTTTCAGTTCCTTTCTGTACTACCGTACAATCTCTGGTATATCTTGATTTTTAAGATAGAATTGGGAGCATGATAGTTGGGCAGAGGAAGTATTTAAAGACTAGAGGAAAGTTGTATGTTTCATCAGTGCTACACTGGGCCCTGACTCTTCCATGCAACCCATTGTTCCCCACTCTGTACTCCCCCTCATTCACAATGATGTGATTTTTGTTTCTTGATGCTTGATACCTGACCCCTTCAACACCTCATGATCACACACGCTGGTGTACTTCTTCCATTTGGGCTTTGTTACCTCTGTGTTAGATGGCCGCTTGTTTATCTTTAAGCCTTTAAGACCCCAGACACTTTATCATTTGATAGCCAGGCACCATCAGCTTTCTCCACCATGTTTACTTATACATCCATTTGTCTTCATCAAATGTTTGTCTTCATCAAACCTTTCATCGGAAAGGTGGGCCCACATGATATTACTTTTTGTTCTTTGATGCTTGATATCTGATTCCTTCTACACCTCATGATCATACAAGCTGTTGTACTTCTTCCATAGTGGGCTTTGTTGCTCCTGAGCTAGATGGTCGCTTGTTTACCTTCAAGCCCTTAAGGCCCAAGATGCTAAATCTTTTGATAGCCAGGCATCATGAGCACTCTTCACCACACTATGATATGGAACTGTCCTAGAAAATTTACATACTTACTCACCAAGAGGTAGATTAATTGATGTTAGTTGCTGATAGGTCAGGTATCAGCCATCAAAGAACAAAAAAATATTATCATCGTGAATGAGGGTGAGTGCAGAGTGGCGACCCATGGATTGCATGGAGGAGATGAGTCAATCAGGTTCCAGTGTTGCACTGATGAAACATACAACTCTCCTTTATTTCTTTAATGCTTCCTCCCCCACCACTATTATGATCCCAGTTCTACTGTACAAATCAATCTGGACCACAGGATGCACACTGGTACAGATAAGATTTGGGAAACACAGGTAATCCAGGACAGGTAAAGCTTTCAAGGCCAAAAATGAAAGTAGCGATTCCAGGAAGGTAAGGGGAAGGGGTGGGGAGAGAGGGATAACTGATCACAATGATCTATGTATAAATTCTCTCCCTGAGGGAGGAAACTGGACGAAGGGAGACATCAGAAAGTATAAGATGTTAAAAAAATAATTTATAAATAACCAAGGGTTCATTGGGAGGGAAGGTGGGGGAGGGGAGAGAAAAAATATGGAACTGATACCAAGGGCATAAGTAGAAAGAAAATATTTTGAAAATGAGGTTGGCAGCAAATGTACACATATGCTTCACACAGTAGATGTATGTGTGGATTTTGATAAGCTGTATGAGTCAAATAAATTAATTTAAAAAAATAAAATTATTTCTAAACTCAAAAATTAAAAAAAAAAGGTTTCAAGATTGTGACCAGTTAGATGCATATTTCTAGACCTATCTTCTAAGATGTCTCTGGGTGTGTTTGAACCTCCAAACGTCTTGCTAGTAGTCAAGTGTTGAACTTTTTTCTACTCAGAGAACAGTGGGTTAATTGATGTTGTGTGCTGTCACGTCTGTTCTGATTCATAGTGTCCTTACATAATGGTATAGCACTGCCTCATCTACAGGGCTTTTATCCCATAAAAGCCTTTTTCCAATGTAAGCAGACGTCAGTTCTTAAGTTTCTTTGGCTTTATATTCCACATGTTTTCTATAAGGCACGTCTCTTACTACCATTTAGTTTCTAAAGACTGAATTAGGCTTATTGTCTTTGGCATAGTAGAGAGGGTTTGCGAAAAGGAGAATAGAAGAAAGGATACTTTTTTCACATGCTTAAAAGACATTCACAACTAGAACTAGATAGTGCCCAATTACCACTAACAAATACACAATAATATAACAGATGTACACAGAAAATGAGAGAAAATTTATAAAAAATCTCGTTATAAAAAAAGTGGGCCTACCTAGAAAATCCTCTAAGATTATAATATGCCCTTTAAGCTTGGAAGACTGAGCATGATAGTGGGACAAGAGGAAAGTAAAAAGGAAATGAAGGAAAGAAGTAGGAGGTAAAGGACATTTATAGAGGTCTTAATATAGGCATGTAAATATGGTAACAAGGGGTGATCTGGCCTCTGATATACTCACAGCAAGGGTTCAACAGGCAGTTGCGTAATGATAATTATTTATTTTAACATGGATATAGAGATCGAGAGAGAGAGAGAGAGAGAGAGAGAGAGAGAGAATTAGAAGTTCCATATATATTTCTTTTCATGATGCATGCTCACCTCCACCCCATTGGATGGTCCACGTGGAGAGGGAGACAGGAGAGCGGCAGCCTGGATGGAGGCAGGCTTGGGAGAGGCAAACTGAGAGAGAGAGCCTCTGTCTCACGTCCCATCCCCATATACCTTCTGGAGCCAAGTCAGGCCCCCAATTACAGGTAAGGACTTAGGTCACAGGAAGAGGGTGTGCTGTGTGCACACATTATAAGAAGGGAGCTATCAGTGTCCCATGTGAGGAGACCAGACCCCAGACTCCTGGATGTGGCTAAACAGGTTAGGCTAGAAATCATTAACATCAGCATGTGAATTTGCCCACAGGCTTCAAAGGAAGGGAACCATCATCCTAACAGCAGGGGAGTCAGCTCTGGCTAATTAGGCCTTAAGTAATTGGGACTTCCATAACAAATGCTGGTAGACAGTCTGGTTAACCTTTGGAGCATAATAATTGTGGAGAAGTTCTGTCTTCACCTGACAATATGGAAATATATTTATAAATGATGATGGGGAAATTGCCTTAGGTGCATACATTTATAGGTTTAGAATGAAGGTAGCAGATGGACATTGGCCCGACACTCAAGTACTCCCTCAATGCTAGAACACTTTTGTCTATTAAACTGGCCTTCTATGCTGCTCATCTTATCGACACAATTGCCAAAGACAAAGCGAGAACATAAACAAATGAGGTGAAGCAATGTAATGGTTCCCGGCTATCAAAAGATAAAGCATTTGTTGTCTTAAATGCTTAAAGGTAAACAAGCATAACAAGGTAAACAAGGTAAACAGGGAAGCAACAATGAGGAGGACTGCAGATTAGGGACCCAAACCCATCTATAGGCAACTGGACATCTCCTTACAGAAGGCTTGCAGGGAGTTGAGCCAGTTAGGGTTCAGTGTAGCAATAAAGAAACATACAACTATCCTCTTGTTCTTAAATGTTTCCTCCCTCTCTCTATTATGATCCCAATTCAAACTTAAAAATCTGGCTAGATCAGAGGATGTGCACTGTTATAGATAGGAACCAGAAGCACAAGGAATCCAGGAAAGATGATCCGTTCAGGACCTGAGGTGAGAGTGGGGATACCGGAGGGTACAGGCAAGGTGGGGTAGAAAGGGAGAAACAGTTATTAGGATCAATATATAACCTCCTCTCTGGGCAATGGACAGCAGAGAAGTGGGTGATGGTGACTTCGGACAGTATAAGACATGACAAAATAATAATAATTTACAACTTATCAAGGGTTCATGAGGGATCTCAGTCCAGGGAAGGAGGAGGAAAAATGAGCTGATACCAAGGACTTAAATAGAAAGTAAATGTTTCGGGAATGTATATTTGAGGGTAACAAATTGAGAATGTACGTTGTTGAGGGCAACAAATGCACAAATGTTCCTGACATACAATGGATGGATATACTGATTGTGATGAGCTGTATGAGCCCTCAATAAAATGGTTTAAAAAACAAAAACAAAAACAACCACAAAGCCACAAGAACTTGGGACGGTAGCCACTCCTAGGGGTCAACTTTCGATCAATTTCAGATATGCACATAAAATAAACTTTGTCACTCTTAAGTACTATCTCCTTTAAGTAATCATCTGCATATAGTCTAATGTGTTCAATATTTTCCCTAAGGAAAAGATGGGACGATAAAGTGTGTGTGCTTGGGAAGTGGGGAATTAGGGAAGCTCAATTAATAAAAAAAATGGGGCTGAGCCCCGGTGGCGTGGTGGTTGTGCGTGGGACTGCTGCCCACTGGGACGGAGGTTCAATTCCAGCAGTGGGGCTGGGCCTCCTACTCCCACCACCGGAGAGCAGTGATGCCCCCCCCCCAAAAAAAAGATATGAATTATGAAAATACTAAATTTGAACAATGCCACCAATTTTAGTGAACCATGTGTATTTTGTGGGTAGATGCTGTTCAGTTGGTTCCCACTCACAGTGACCCTACACTTAGCAGAAGGAAGACTTGCCTGGCCCTGTGCTGTCCTCAGCATTGTGACGGTTGAGCCCGTTATCTCACCCACTATTGCAATGCAGCTTACTGAGGGGCTTCATGTGTTTTGGTGACCCTCTACTTAAATAGTTAAACGAGAGCCTAATTTACTTCGTAAACTTGAAACAAATGTACAGTTCAACCATTTAGAAAACATTCAGTAAAATAATGCGGAAAGATATGTACATGTAGGCCATGGACTACAATAGACATTGTTACTCTCCCAAAGCAGAGGTTGAGAGACAACAAAAAGAGACAGAGACTAGATGAAAGTAAACAGGGAAAAGTTTACTTTGTTCAAACAAGAAACATCCTGGGGCAGAGATGCAAAGGTAAGCTTTTGAAAAATGAGGTTTCCAGTTTTATGCCTGTATAAAACAAATAAAATTGAGTGAGTTTTGAATATTCCACAGATTTTACCAGAAGTACTTTTGAATATGCACTAAAACAGGGTTATGACTCTTGACAGAATATGTCCGATAAGATAAGATCTCACATTTTCAAAAGTTTTCCAGTTTGATGTGATGATATTGTTCCGGAAACTTTTGGTTCCTTTTTCCAAGTACTTTTGCTCCAAGGAATACAAGGTTTATAAAGACTACAACTTCCCTTTCTGTACATGTTCCATGGGCCAGATTAATCATAACCGATACTCACTTGCTATCATGGAATACTTTCACAGGAGGAAAAAGAGCTCAAAAGAGGCTATGAGGAAGGAAAGTATAGGTTAAGTATGGGCAACATATGAGGTAAATTGCAACTTTGTGCAGTGGCATCTCATATCCTAAGGGTAGGTTCCCTAGGCAAGTTGTGAAGTTTGCATTATACAAGCCAAGCAAATTCAAGAGCGATATAAAAGTAGCACCCATATCAAGAAAACGGCTTCAATCAAAATCTAAATCTGCACAAAAGCTGTTTCAAAATGATCCACTCATTTAAATGTAAAATAAAAATAGCACTGTTTAGGAAAATAGAAGAAATTATTTTGGATCTAGGTAGCCATATAATTTGGACTTGACAGTGAAACATGACATATAAAGGGACATGTTTACTATACATGGAACTGTGACAAATATGAACACTTTTACTCTTTAAAAGCCTATGTGAAGGAAATAGAAATGCAAGCTAATATTTGGAGAAGGTATTTGAAAACTTTATGATCAGAAAAGAACTAGAGGGCTGAGCCCCGGTGGCGTAGTGGTTGTGCGCGGGGCTGCGGCCCACTGGGATGGAGGTTCAATTCCAGCTGTGGGGCTGGGCCTCCTACTCCCACCATAGGAGAGCAGTGATTGCCCCCCCCCCCCAAAAAAAAAGAAAAGAACTAGAATATATAAAGAATGATGGAAGCTCAACTGTACAGAAACAATCTAATTAGAAATTGTGCAAAAGATATACAGGACATAGAATAGCACAGTGAAAGATGCTCAGCATTGTTAGTTATTACAGAAATGCAAATTAAGGTAAAATGAGCGATCACTACTCACATCTCAGAATAGGTAAAATAAAAAAGTGACAGCAGCAAATGCTGGTGATGATGGAGAGAAAGTATATCACTTTTGCTGGTATGATCATGTAAAATGCTACAGACAATCTGGAAAAAGAGCTTTCTGGGAATAAAAGAAAACAAAACTAAACTAAGCATGCAAGTCGCTATAGCCCAACACTTACTCTCCTGAGCATTTATTCCAGAGAAATGAAATTTTTGCTCACCCCAAAACCTAAACATGCATATTTAGTGTAAAATTACTGAATTTGTAATGGCACTAGCAGGAATTAGTCCAGATGCCATTTAACAACTGATTTGTAAGGAAACTATGGTAGAACTACTGCATGGAATATTGCTCAGAACGAAAAGGAATGAAACATTGATACATGCAACATTAAACAAAGCTACAGGTCAGTTATGCTAAATGAACAATGTCAATTTTAAAATGTTATATTCTGTTATA
>PVJH01023902.1:0-34020 GCA_004026705.1 Nesogale talazaci
TGTCCTGTCACTGCTTCTCAGTGAGGGTCTTCCTCTCTGCCACTGCCCTTCCACTTTGTCAAGCACAATGACCTTCTCCAAGGGCTGGTCTTCGCCAAGAGCATGTCCGGAGTGCATGGGACAAAGTCTCCCCATCCCCACGCCTAAGGAACATTCTGGAGGTCCATCCAAGACAGATTGGTGTGTTCTTCTTATGGTCCATGGAGGGTTCAACTTTCTTCGCCGGCCCCAGGATTCCAAGGCATACATACTTCTTCAGCCTTCCACATTGACAGTACCTGTGGGCTTTGTTCATTTGTTGTCAAGCCAACTCCGACTCTGGGTGCCCCAGAACAGCTCCACAGACTTTGTAAGGCAGCATCTTGCCCACTCTGGGTAGGTTCGAATCAACAGCCTAAGGCTAGTCACCAGGCATTTAACCATTGGCTCCAGCCCTTTGCACGGTGCCCTTGTGGGGTGCTCTTGAAGAGCAGACTCGTGTGTGGGTTCCACTCAGCATAAGTTCAGGAGACTCTAGTTTTCACTGTGCAAGCAAACACCCATGGGCGACTGGCCGGGGGCCACCCATACAGGTCTTTCTGCAGCAAGCTCTCATGGAAGCAGCACACCAGCTGATGGGATCCAAAGATGACAATAATCCAAAGATGACGAAGGGTCAAGGGTCAGCACTTCAAGTGTGAACACCCAACTTAGAGAAGGCTGTGGAGGACAGTGGGAGCCCAAAGCCCAGCCACAGAGGGTCTCCTTGGATTAAGCCTCTAGCCAAAGGTCTCAAACAGTTGTTATCAGAGAGAAAGGAGAAACAAAGGGAACCGAATCCAAATGGAATTCGGGAGAGTGGGGAGGGGGCCAGGAAGTAAAGAAAAGAAAAAACAGGAAATACAAAGACAAAGAATGGAACACAAGGGACAGGGCAGGGATGCTCCCCAGGGGAGCACTTCAGGGACCAGGTGCCGCAGTCCAGGTGGGTGGGGCCCTCTACCATCAAGGAGGTCCTAGGGGCCAGAGGAGGGGAACAGATACGAGGTCAGGATGCCTGGTCCTGCCTGGAGTTCCTCATGGCCCAGAGGGGGTCTAGATGGAGAAGGTGGCTTCAATCAGGACTCCTTTATTATCCAAAGGAGTTCTCTCAGGTTCAGGGCTGGCTGTGAGCAGGGCATCTGGCTATAGAAGGAGTGTCTGCCCATCTGGGGGCAGCTGGGGCAGACCCTGCACGTCCAGCGGCTCTGCTGAGCTCGCATTCACCTCCAAAGAAGCGTCTCTAGCCTCAGGTGGAGCAGGAGCTGTGCCACTTGTGGCTGAAAGGGTGGGGGTGAGTGTGGGGGTGGCCACCTGGAAGGTGTGTGTAACAAGGAGAGGCCGAACCTTCTGGTCCCTAGAGTGGAGGCCAGCGCTTATGCCCTTCTGCATGACGGGAGCCGATTACCGGGCTGCTCTCCTGACTGAGTGCTGTCTGCCACAGTTCAAAGTGAAAGCACCGCATCCGCCCAGCTGGCGGGTGGGTCACCTGTTCCGTATCCTCTCATATCTTTTGTTGAGTTTGTTTTTGTTTTTGTTTTTTTAACCTTTCTCCCACTTGGTGTTCAATCAATCCACTTCTCTATACTTGCCACAGAAGCGCGGGGTTCCAGGATGATTCCTGGCATCTGTCCCTTGTGTCGGGACTGTAGAGGGTCTCGGTAGCGTGTGGGCCCAGGCGGCTGGACTCGTATTTCCGGAAGTCCTCTCTGGGGCTGTCTGTTCCCTCACACCGACTCTGCACCTGCTTGTGCAGTGTGTGACAGTCAGAGAGTTAAGTGCAGCCAGTTCCGTGTCTGGGAAGGGAGCCTTTTCTCTGGCGGAGGAGTGGGCTGCCGGGTCCTCTGGGATGGAACCAGCCAGGAAATGGCTGAGCTCTCCTCCCTGGCCTCGCTGCCAGAAAGACCCTCGTGTTGTGTCTTTGTGAGAGCCAGACCTCAGGCCTGCAGGAGCGGGGTCCGAGGGACTTGGCAGTCAACCCATGCAGTGGGGGACCAGCTTGTGTGGGTGGGGTGGGGTGGGGGTGGTAGGAGGATTTGCGGCACCCCTTGAACTTGGCCTATATGCCCTTGGCCCATTATTTTGTTTTTGCCAAGCCCCACACAGGATCCATCCTGTTGCTGTCCAAAGACTACTCCTTCTCCAAGACCCACCCAGCCCGAACTCCCCCTGTGCGGCCCGGCACTCCCTCTGTGTGCTCTGTTTGCCGGTGTCACCAGCCACTCACCCATGGCATAAACGATCTCTACCATCCCATCTCTTGGCTTGAGTGTTACACTGATGGGACATGCAACTTTAATGCCCTCCCCACCCCCACCCCCACCAACATGGTTCCAATTCTACCATGCACATCCACCCAGACCAGAGGATGTATGTTGGTACAGATGGAAACTGGAAACACAGGGAATCCAGGAGAGATGAACCCCTCAGGACCAGTAATGAGAGTAGCGAGACCAGGAGAGGAAGGAGAAGGTGGGATAGAAAGGGGGAACCCATCACAAGGATCTTCACATAACCCCTTCCTGGGGAAGGGACAACAGTAAAGTGTGTGAGGGGAGACATCAGACTGTGTAAGACAGGACAAAATAATAATAATCTATAAATTATCAAGGCTGGTGAGGAAGGGGTATGGGGAGGGAGGGGAAGATGAAGAGTTGATACCAAGTGCTCAAGTTGAAATTAAATGTTTGGAGAATAATGATGACAACAAATGTACAAATGTGCTCGACTCATGGAATGATGAAAGAAAAAAAGAATTACAACAAGAATTCAATAAAATGCCTAGATTCAAAAGCAAATAGTAATAATGTTACTGGAATGTAATTCACATGACATATAATTCACCATTTAAGTGTGTAATTCAATCATTTTTACCATATCCAGTGTGTTAGGCTGGGTTCTCTAGAGAAGCAAAGCCAGTTCTGTATCAAAGAAATAATTCAAAGACATACTTCACGCAGTTGTAGACGTCTGGTCTGGTTTCGAGGGCATAGGTCAGAGGGTAAGCTGGAGGTTTCTTCTGCCTCACATAGTTTTGGGGGCTGAGGAACCCAGGATCTGCAGTAATCCCACAGGCTGCAGAGGCAGTGGGACCCAAGGTCAACAGGTCAGGTGACAGACTGCTGCTGGCTCCCAGAATGGGCAGGCGACACAGCATGCCGCTGGTTCAAGTCCAAAGAACTGGAGGTGGACAGGCCCTAACCTCCCCGCCATTGGCTGACTGCTCATAGCCGATGCCACCACAGAAAGGGAACCCTTGCCTTGTGTTGTGTCACATCACGGGGGACCACTAGGCCTCAGTGGCCACTGAGAATCCTGGCCCAGGCACTTCAACCCCAGACCCAGCTGTCACCTCCATGAAGCTGTGCAGCCCTCACCACCTACGATTCTAGAACCTTCCCATCCCCCCAGAAAGAAACCTCATGTGCGGTCACAGTCCTTTCCGTTCTCGTTTCTTTGAACCCATCGTTGCAACCACTGTGTCAGTCCACCTTTGCCAGGGCTGCCCTCCGCTTTTGCAAACACTGGCGTCCTTCTCCAGAAACTGGTCTCTCCCAACGGGATGTCCAGAGGCTGTTCTTACTCCATCCTGCAGGGTCTCATGAATCATGGATACCTTGTCTTGGATATTGGCTATGCTGAGCCTCCCAACACCCAGTCTTTCTTCCCCTTGGTAACTGGACCCCAGTTGTCCTCCACATCACTAGGGAGCCCACACTCCCCGAGGGCTTCAGGGGGCCCAGGGATGGGACTTGGTTGGGTTAAGTCAGTCGGCTCGGTGCAGCTTGTTGGCCACAGTGTCTGGAGCAAATTCTATGACAGGGGAGGTTTGCCCAGGACTTCCAGAAGAGTAGAGTCCACCCAGGAGCTGTGAAGGGCAGGTGCCAGGCCCAGAGTGGCTGCAGCTATTAGGTTACCATACAGTAGTCCAGAAAGGCGGGGCCTCGCCGGCCCCAGAAACAGGCCACTAGGAAGCTGACCAATCATCTAGCGGAGTCAACAAATCCCCTTTACCGATTTTAATTAATACACATAGGAAAGACAGGAGTCCCCGTGGCATAATGGGCTACTTGTTGGGCTACTAGCTTCAAGGTCAGCAGTTTGAAACCACCGGCTGCTCCACGGGAGAAAGATAAGGCTTTCTGCTCCTGTCAAGATGGCAGCCTTGGAAACGGGAGGGGCAGCTCTGCTTGGTCTTAGAAGGTTGCACTATGAGGTGCTGGCATGAGTTGCTTTGTGGCATTGCTGTTGGCACTGAATGGTGAGCCCGTTGCCTGCTCGAGGCACCGTGCCTTGTCAGCCATGTGTGATTCTCCAATATCCCCGGCAGCACACACGTCCTACGTTCTGTTGAAGTCCAATTTGTCAGTTTCTTTCTTTGACCACCTCTGCTTTGGGGGGGGGGGGGGGGTTGGGGTGGGGATCGCCTGACCTGGATTTCTACATGCATTGTGGGTAATAACGGCTTCCCTCCATGACTAGCCTCGTGCCCGGGAAGCCCAGCTACATGTTGGTGTTGGCTGCAGGCAGAACTCACGTGACATTCCCAATTGCGGCCTCTCACGTCCGGCCGAGTAGAGGCCTCGGTGGGCTTGGATGAGATCTGACTTGTCCCTGCCTCAGGAAGACGCCCGCTCCTCTCCGACACGTTCTCTCAGACCCCAGCGGCCTCCTCCGCCTCTCAGCCTCTGGGACATTCACGTCTGAGCCCCAGGGCTGGACGCCAGCAAGCCTCTTGGGCCACCAGCTCGGGCTAACCGGATGACACCTCCCTTCCCCCACTCACGCGGTCCTTACCCACCATCCCCGCGAAGATATCGCCGGGGGAATATTTTCTGTTTTGCCTTATGGGCAACAGCTGCTGTTTTTGCCAGCCTGTCATCTATTTAGTTGTTGCTTTTTCAACTTTATTTTTAAACAGTGGCGCATGGAGTAGAGCAACACCGGAGAGGGACAGATGGAGCCTGAAACCAAGTACCAGACTTCCAGAGCCACCCTCGTGTGGGCGACTGGGGCTGGGAGGCGGAATCCAACCAGATTGCGGAAAGCAAACAAATATCAATAAATCACCAATTAGCTGGGGGGAGGAGGGGACATCAGGCAGTGGCCCACCTGAGCCAGGAGGCTGCCTGTGACCAAGAGGGTCGGAGGTGCAGGCAGTTGGGCAGAGGTGGAACCCAGGGGTCGCTGGGGGCTTGCAGACCAGGCCTGGAGCAGATCGGCGGCAGAGAGGAGAAGTGCTGACACAGCTCTCTCGGGGCAGGCGACAAATTCGCCTTCTGTGGGCGGAAAGGGAGGCACGGAGCCGGATTCCACTTATCTGGATAAGGCTCCAGGCTCCACACTCGCTGAGACCCCCACCCCCTCACCCCCACCCTTGTTCTCCCGGGAAATCACAAGTTGGAGAATGTGAGTTTGTAGATTCATCCGGGGTTCTGGGTCTGGATTTGTGAGAGCGAGAGAAAAGAAATGAACGATTTTTTCCAGAGCGACCAGCCAGCACTTGGTGTCCACGGGGCAGGGGGATGGAGAGGGAGGGAGGGTTAAGAGGGGGGGGCACTTGATCTACCCCCAGGGACCCAGCCGAAGCCAAGCCACCCTGGTGAACTTGATCTTCGAAAAGATTAGGCTGAGCCCGAGTGGCGTAGTGGTTGAGTGCGGGACTGCGGCCCACGGGCTTGGCGGTTCAAATCCAGCAGCAGCTCTCCAGGAGCAAGGCTGGGCCTTCCACTTCCACCAGAGGGCAGTGATGCCCCCACCCACCCCCTCATAAAAGAAAAGATTAAACCCACTGCCTTTACATAGGTTCAGACGCAATACCTAATCCAAACCAAACCCATGGCCAAAGAGTCCCTTCTGACTCCTCGCTGCCCTCCAGGACAGTCAAACTGCCCCTCCCCCAACCCCACCCTATGGGTTCCTGTGGCTGTCAATCTTCACTGGGAAGAGGTATCGCCTGGTGGTTAATGACCCTCCCCCAGCAGAGTACATTAGGAGCTGGTAAAAGACGCCTTTTTAACACGGGGACTGACCTCTGATGCATTAGCCTCATTCTTGGGATGCCCGCTCTGTCCCCCCAAGGCTCCTGGGCACAGGGAGGGTGCCACCAGGCCAGCTCGCAACTCAGTCAGTTTCACAATGTCTGCCAATGCCTTCTTTTCCTACCTTCTCCCCACCAGCCCTCCCCTCTCCGATAGTGCCCCAGCCCCCCCAAGCGAATCCATTTCTGGAAAATTGCCCAGATTTTAAATGCTCAATCCGATGAGCTTGCACAAACACAAACACCCCCTGTCCCCGCACCTTGAGCAGGACATGGAACATTCCGGCCCCCGTTGAGTTTCCTCTGCCCTTTCTACTCGGGTCTCGAGGTAGCTACTCTACGGACTTCTCTCTCCATCAAATAGTTTGGCCTCTCTTGAACTTTATTTCAGTGGATTCACTCTGTATGGGGTCTCTCTCTCTCTCTCTCTCTCTCTCTCTTTCTCATATTTCACTTGACTTTATAGCTGTGAGATTTATCCGTTTGCAGAACAGGCTGACAGTCCCCGCTCTCCTCTTCATCGCCCCATTGTGTGACCATAGATTTACACACCCTTCTCTTCTCTCTTCGCTCACGTAGAAGTCCAGCAGTGCAGTTCTTAGACCCTGGAAGCTCCCCCACCAGGTGAACCATGTGGCCGTCCGCTGCAGTCAAGATTAGGCAGTCCTAGCGGTTGCTGTGAGCCAGATGGGATCTGGTGGCCGTAGACTTGGCTTTGCAAATGACCATTGAATCATTTCCAGTTTGGGACTATGCTGGACAGGCTCCTTTGAATAGTCTTCTTGGTATGGATAGCAATCATTTCTGTTGGTTATATGCATAAAAGTGCTGGAGCCCTGGTGGTATGATGGTGGGATGCTAGTTAGGTTGACGGTTCAAAACCACCAGCCACTCCAAGAGAGAAAGATGAGGCTTTCCATTCCTGTCAAGAGTTAGAGTCTCGGAAGCCCTCAGGGTTTCCATCGGATCACTATGGGCTGGTATCAACTCACTGGCATTGAGAGAGGTACAAGGGATGAAGTGTTGGGCCCCGGTGCTGTGGTGGTTGTGTGTTGGGCTGTGAACTGTAAGGGCAGCAGTTCAAAACCACCCACCCCTCTGTGGGAGAAACATGAGGCTGTCTGCTCCGGTAAAGACAGACAGTCTCAGACACCCACGGGGGCAGTTCTCTGTGTCACGGGGCGGCTGTGATCCAGAATCTCCTCCAGGGCAGTGAGCGTGCGTCTCCAGAGGGAATACGGGAGATTCCCAGGCACTGCAAATGGTGGCAGCTGCACCAAACCCAGACTCGCGGCCACCACGCCGATGCCGGCTCAGAGTGACCCTCCGGGACAGGGTTTCTGGGGCTGTCACTCTGTCTGCGAGCAGGGTGCCTCATCTTTCTCCCAAAGAGTAGCTGGTGGTTTCAAACCGCTGACCTTGCCGTGAGCAGCTCAATATTGTTACCACTGTGCCACCAGGGATCCTCTCTGCTCCACCATAATCTAGAACATCTGGCAGTTCTGACCTCCTCCATGAGGGCCTGGTGACGTGCTTCCCTGCAGGTCAAGCAAACCCCACAAAACTGTTCTGCTCTGGACCACATAGATGCACATGCACACTCATACACGGTCACCGTGCGTCAGAAGCCACTGGACGGCGAAGGCTTACTTTCATTCATTTTTTATTTTTTTGGTTCAGGGTGTTTACATGTTCAGCTTTATCAGGCTTTCCCAAACGCCTTTTCCAAAGCCGTTGCCTTGATTTATATCCCTGCCAGCAACCTCCAAGCATCCCAGTCGCTTCATCTCCTCTCCGTCCCCGTGTCTCCTTGGAGCCATTCTGGTCGGCATAGTGATCTGTCATGACAGTTCTGTTTTGCAGTTCCCTGGTTTTGCATGTTTATCAGCCACCTCTTTTGTAAACTACCTATCCTGATGTGGGGACCATTTTTAAGTCGGTGTGTCTGTTTATAGCTTTTCTTTCTCCGTGCTCAAAGCATTCTCCATCGTCTGCCGTTCCTCGAGGGTGTGTCCTCTCACCCTCATAATGATTTATTTACTTCCTATTGTCTCGTACAGACACGGACACATTGGCCATTTGAACGCATCGCCTAAACACGACTCAGTGACAGTCACCACGTTCCACGTGCAGCATTTGGATTTTAAGAACGCCCAGTGTATTCATCTAGGCTCTTCAGACGGGTGTGTTCTAGGAGTCCTGGTGGCATAGTGGTTATGAATCGGGCTGTGAGCTGCAAAGTCAGCAGTTTGAAACCACCAGAGGCTCCTTGAGAGAAAGACAGGCCTTCCTGTCCCCTTAAATCAGTGGTTCTCAACCTTCCTGATGCCCCCTTTCATACAGTTCCCCGTGTTGTGGTAACCCTGTGCGGGGTCCTTTCCGCATGTGGGCAGATCCGTCTGGAGACAGAGGAGAGGCGTTATCTCAGTTCCTAAAGCCATCAACAATATGGTCGTAGGCGACCCCTCGTTCGACCCCCCCAAAGGGGTCACGACCCACAGGTTGAGAACCGCTGCCATAGACAGTTATGGTCTCAGAAACTCCCAGGGACAGGTCTCCCCTGGGGCTGCCTCTGAGTTGGCAGACTCTCAAGAGTAGTGGGTTTTTTCGTCTTGTTTAAGGACCTCTTTGTCGACCAAAGGCCCTGGAGGTGCACACTTTCACTGCTCCTCTTTGAAGGAGCCCCAGGGACTTAGTGGCAACTCACTGGGTTGCGGACCGCAGGGTTGGCAGTTTGAACTCGGGTCAGGATTTACAGCCTCACAAGCCACGGGGACACTTATAAAGTGTCCCTATAAAGTCATGGTGAGTTGGAAAAATCACCTCGGTGGCAGCCAGTGTGTTTCTGTGCGGTTCATGTTTTAGTCTTTGATCCTTCTCAAATTATGTTTTTGTTCACATAAAGTAGAAGTCAGGGCTTGTTTTTACTATTTTAATATTCAGTGTTAATATCTTAGGAACCCATTGCCTCGGTGGCATGCCCTACTTGCACCGTGCTTTCCCCAAGTGAATTGCCGTCGGGCCTGCGTCGCAAGTGGCCACAGTGGACTGCATCTCTTTCTGGACTCTTCTCTTTCATCATCCTCTTTGCCCAGCCTTGCTTACGTCCATTCCCTCCGTCTTCACGACTATAGGTCTAAAGTACAGACTGTCCCCCGACCCAACAGTCTTATTGGCATATAATTCACATATCAGGTAGTGTCACTATTGCAACTTTGGTTAGTCTAGATCAGTGGTTCTCAAGCTTCCTAATGCCATGACTCCTTAATACAGCTGCTCATGTAGTGGGTACTCCTGAATGTGGCGCATCTGCGTGTGGGAAGACCCGTCTGCAGATGATAAAGCAGCGGTGTCTCAGTTCCTAAGATCATCAGCTATGTGGTTTTAGGTGACTCCTGTTGCGAACCGCTGGTGTAGATCCTTTGCGGTTCCATCCACATATGTCCATTCACACACACATGCACACGTGTGCAGACAGATCTCCGGGGCTAGTCATGGGCTTTGCATGGGATCCAGGGATCACACCTCGGCAGGGTCGATCCTTGGGATCCTGGAGCCTGACGTCTCTGTGTAGTGACGTCTTTCCTGTCTCTCAGCAAAGGCTTACAGCCCTGAGCACATGAGGCTGAGCTGGTGAGCTGGCGACCAAGGCTGCTCTGACAGTCTGGGAAACCTGCCACCGGAGGCTGACAACTACCCCAGATCCGTCACAGAGGAGACCCCTTCTCAGAGCCCTCTTCCTCTCAGCCGCCTGGGGGCAGTTGTTTCCTTGTGGGAGGATGCCCTCTTACGACACCCCCGGTGCCAGGCTTTGGGGTAGAAGTATGAGGAATCCATTCTGCCTTTGGGATTGGAATGAGCTGCAAAGTGGTGCACGGAGTGCCCTCCAGGGACCTGCCGCGGGACACCTGGGAGAGTGGTGGGGCACAGGTGGCTTCTGGGAGAAGGCTAGAGCCTGAGAATCCCTGAGACATGCCATGAGCAGGAGCAGGATGTCCCCGATGATGTTTCTACGTAAAGAAAAGATGAAAATGCTTGTTCCCACTCCTCCGAGGGCTCTTCAAATGGACCCTCAGTGAAGGGACTCATCGGACAGTGGACGATAGGACAAAATAATGATAATTTGTCAATTATCCAGGGTTCTTGAGGAAGCGCCATGGGGAGGGAAGGGAAATATGAGGAGCTGATACCAGGGGCTTAGAGGGAAAGAGGACCGAGAAGGAGGATGGCAACAAATGTGCAAATGGGGTCTGCATACAATGGATGGATGTGTGGATTGTGATAAGAGTTGTCTGCGCCCCCAATAAAATGCTCTACACAAAAAATGGACCCTAATTATTCACTGATTCTTAGCAGAGCTCTGTCTCCACAGCAGGCAGGGAGGCTGGCAGTTCACATCCAGGGAGGGGCGCCTCAGAAGAAGGACCTAGGGGGAGACTCCCTAAAATGCAACCTGGAATATCTGGAGGAGCACAGAGCCGCTCTTCCACGCACAGTAGGAGTGAGCCCTGGGGCGGCTGCGGACACCATTCCCAAGGGCCCAGGAGCTCCAGTCGGCCCCTTCCAGCATCATGCCCAGGTCACCGTCCCCACCTCCTGCCACCACCTTCAGTTTAGGCCTTTGATGCTGCTGATGTCAGATCCTTCCGTCCCATTGTGGACTCTGCAGGGGGTGGCCTTGGTCCTGAGGTGGTGCAGGGGTGGGTGCTGGCTCACCCAGCAGAGAAGGCAGCAAAGCCAGCCCTCAGTAGGGAGGGAGGGTGGAGTTGACAGTTCCAGCTGGGGTGCACGATGGGAGGGACAGTGGCGATCAGAGAACTGGGTGTGTGCCAGTGTGTGGGGGTTGTGGGGGGGGGGGGAGAACCAGGGCCTGAGTATGTCCTGCTGTCTTTGTCAGGACCCCGAGAGTGGACCCCGGCCCCCAGGGATTGACTTCCCCACTGATGTGACTGGAGTTCAAGCTTCCAGTCTAGCAGACTCTTTCTCAAAAACCAGAACCCTGTCGTAGCTAAGCCCATGGCATCATGGGGGCGGAGGAGCCTGGATGGGAGTTGGGGCTTGGCATCTGCTTTGGTCAGCCCTTGAGGCTCTTGGGAAGGCCACACCACCCATGCACCCTGGCCTCTGTCTAATCCAGCAACATCGGTGGGGCGTAGCTTTAGACGGCTGGGTGGAGATTCTTCAGAGACCATCGGCCTCTGCCCAGTTTGTGCCAAGGTCAACTCAGGAGCCGAGCTCTGGTGGACTCTCAGGCCTTCTTGGCAGCAGGCCAGCGGGCGGGTGAGACCCCACCATGGGGTTCTGTGTGGAGGGGTCATCAGGACAGTGCGACATCCTAAAGGGGCAGCAGAGAATGCTACCAAGAGGCCAGCCTGGGGGTGTCTTAGCTTTTTCGCATCAGTGTCCCCCCCTCAGGCCGCTGCTCTTCAGGGTCCAGCTTACCACATCTAACCACCTCCCTTGCCTCCTGTCCAATCTGCTCGGGTCCCCTTCTCCTCTGCCCATTCCCCACCCCGGCTCCTTGATGCACCATTCCCCCCACCCCCATCCCCTGCCCTTCTTGTTCCTTCCTGTCTGTCTCTGGGGCTCCCCACCCAGAGCGGCACAGATGGACTCGGGACAGCCCCGCCTCCTTGTCAACAGGCTGCACCTGGCCCCAAGAGGCTGCAGAGCAGGGAAGGCAGAGGGGCTCCCAGGCCTGGCCTGCAGAGCCTTCCTGGTGATGTCACCCACGGGGACGCTGCCCAGTCCCACTTAGCTCACCGCAGAGCTGTCTGTGTGGTTTTTGAGTTGCTGGGGACCCACAGGGAGCCACTTCCTGCTGGGCTCAGGGAGTGGCCAGGTGACAAAGCAGGAAGGCGGGCAGGTGGCCGGGGGACTCGGCCTCCAGACATGGAGGGCAGAGGGAAGCTGAATAGCACCCGGCCAGGTGGCAGCTGTTCTCTGGGCTCTCTCTGCAGGGAGGGGGACAGAGGCAGAGTGATCCCGGTGAGGAGAGGGTGTGGGCCGGGATTAGAGTGAGCTGCCCTTTATGTGCGAGCTGGGGGTGGGCACACAGGTGCGGGAGTATTTGTCCGTCTTTTTGTCCGTCTGGAAGATTTCATCACGCAGTTTCGGAAGAAAGAGCTGCTCGGGGCCAAGACAATGGAGGTGGGTCTGGCAAGGGCCGTGGGGGTGGGGAGGAGGACACCTGGGGTGTAGGTGGGAGGAAGAGGGCAGGGTTGCAAAGAAGAGGAGGAAGGGAGCCCAGAGCCTGACTCCCAGGCCTCCACCAAGAACTGGCTGGCACGGGGGACGAGGACCTTGCCTGGGCAGGGACCGAGGCAGGGTGTTGGCATCGCAGGAGAGGCCAACAGGAGATTTGATTCCGTTCATTCGAGAAGCATGTCTCCTGGGGCCTCTCCTCCGCACCCCGAGTGACAGCCTAGAGCAGAGGTTCTCAACCTGTGGGTCGCGACCCCTTTCGGCATGGAATAACCCTTTGACAGGGGTCGCCCGATGCGTAACAGTAGCAAAATGACAGTGATGAAGTAGCAATGAAGTTGGTGGGGAGGTCATCACAGCGCCAGGAACTGTATGAAAGGGCCCTGACGTTAGGAAGGTTAACTGCTCACCTAGGCTGTGCTCCCAGTTCTTGTGTGTGAATGGCTGGCAGGAGGGGCGGCAGTGTGGCAGGCACAGAGACGGGGAGAAACTTCTTTGGTTGCTCTCTCCAGCCAAAAACAAACTCCCTGCCATCGAGTGGACACCGACTCACAGCACCCCCAGAGGACAGGGGAGCCTGCCCCTGTGGGTTTCTGGGGCGGACTCTGGACAAGAGTAGGCGGGTCTCCCCAGGGTCGGCGCGTGGTTTTGAACTGCTGACCTTGCGGTGGCCGCCGCCCACGTTTAAAAGAATTCTTCACACAGAAATGAATCTCCGTCTGAGGGCGCCCAGAACCTGACTGAGAACCTGACCCTCCAGAGAACAGACGGCGTGTGGGATGATGAGGAGGGGAGGGGAGGGGAAGGGAAATATGGCCCCCCTTACAAACGACGCATTCCAATGACAAATGCCGGCCGTGGGCTTCCATGCACAGAGCCAGCACAGTTGGCTGTCGGTCCTGAGGTTGGAGGTGCGAGTCCTCCCAGAGATCTGTTGGAAGGAAGGTCTGATGATCTGAAAAGCCACCCACAGACGTCCTGTGGGGACGGGGGTAGATGTGATGGGTCAAGCATTTGATAAGATCTCATTTGTCAGGTGACGCTCACTTGTGCTGGGGTGTGGGGTTAGGGTTAGGGTTGGGGGGGGGGGAGGAGATGCTCTCAGGTGACCCATTCTCACCTCTGTGGTGGTGCCCGGTGCTGGCTGGGGGGCTTCCAGAGCACACGCTGGGTTCTGTGGGGGGCTGGAGATGGGCGGCATCAGCAGCCTCTCCCCAAGGGAAGGGGCTGTGTCTGTTGCTTCATCTAACCCAGACATCCTCAAACTATGGTCTGCCGGGTGTTCATAGATTGTTTGTTTTTTTAACTCTAGTCTGGCCCTCCAGTGGTCCAAGGGACATGAACTGCCCCCCTATTTGAAAAGTTTGAGAACCCCTGAATTCTAGCCCGTGTGTCCCATTCGCTCTTGACTGAGTAGTGCTCTGCGTCTTGGGTCATGTACTTGCCCCTCTGCTCTAGGTGGGAGGTGCCTGAGGATTGTGCCTGAGCGGGCAGCGTGCAAGCTTTATAGACCCACTCACTGCTCACCAAGCTCAGCTGTAGACACTGTCCCAGCGAAATGAACTACGGGCCTTAGTTTCAAGCCCAGGATCTCTGTCCCAGGAGGTATTAGTTTGTGTCTCCAATGCCTTCCCCATTGCCTGTCCCGTGACACATCTGGATAAGCAGCCAGGAGTTGTCAACAATGGCGTCTGGACACGGGGAAGCCTGTGGACACTCGGTCACCACTGAGCAGAGAGGAGGATTGAATCTCAAGACCCCTGCAGGAGGAGAAGTCTCCAGAAGAGCCCCCGTGGGGGCCCCATTCACAAGGGTTGCCCGGTTCATGACAGTACCAAAATGACAGTTATGAAATGGCAACAAAAATAACGTTATGGTTGATGGGGTCAGCACCGCAACATGAGGAACTGTATGAAAGGGTCGGAGCAGTAGGAAGGTTGAGAACCGCTGCTCTACAGCAAGGTGGAGAAGTCCCCCGTGTGGAGGAAGGGGGACCCTGCAAAGGTCGATCCCTACACTGTATCCTGAGCGCGCTGAGGTGGTGGACAAAAGTTTCCCATGGTCGAGGGTGCTGAGTAATTTTTTTAAATTGTTTTATGAGAAGGTTTATGGGAACCTGTGTTCTAGAACCATCTACCTCAAGCTCACAAACACCCAAATAGATCAGAAATGAGAAGTTCCAGGTCATTAAAGGTGAGCTAAAGAGCGGGTTTGAAATCTTCAGAAGTGGCTGAAAATCTACAGAAAGGATAGTCACCATCCCCCCTCACTTCACCCCCACCTTTAAACTTGCATACAATGAAGCACAAGACCTCACACAGTACTACAAACAGAACCCCAAACCCATGGAGCTCCCTGCCCCCTAGTCAGCACCCACTTTTAGCCTCCCCATGGGGCAGAGTGGGACAGCTTTTGTGGGTTTCTATGTCGGGACTAGAAAGCCCTGCTTTCCCTTGACGAGTGGCTGGTGGTTTTTTTTGGAGGGGGGGAGGCATGTGTAACCACAATGCCAGTTGGGCTCCTGAAAACAGACTGCATGTGGAGTGGTCAGATGTCCCGCCCTTCCTCCTGTGAACTCCAGAACCCTGGCCACTCAGTGCCTATCCTCCTGGAAGGACTGGCAGAAAACTGAGCCCAAAGGAGAGGCTGTACCTGGCAGGGGAGAGGTTATCCACATTAGCTTCTGGGGATCATCTTCCCTATCTTTTATGAAGCCAGAGCCAAGCTCCCTGCCACTACGTCAGTTCTGAGTTGTGAGATCTGGCAGGGCAGAGACCTGTCCCTGTGGGTTTCCCAGGCTACGAATTTTTATGGGAACAGAACTTCTCCTGGTGATTCTTCAGAACTACTGGTGGTTTCAAACTGCCAGCCTTGTGATTAGCAGCCCGACACATAACCCACGATGCCACCAGGGCTCCTTTTTCAAGGTACAGGTGCCTGTTGTTATTTGGGGTTGATTGATTGATTGGTTTGATGGCATCCAAGTTAAATGTTAACTTTTGTGTGATCCACGAGACAGGGAAGGTGGGGTGTAGACAGAGTGGCTTTCATAATCAAGGTTACAAGGAGGCGAGGGGGTGAGGGCATCCTAAGCCACGAACAACACTTGGTAGCACCACGAACAAAGAGAGGGACAGTGTGGGAGGGTCAGACAGAGCCACAGGTGGGCACAGCCCCGCGCCCCTAGGGGAAGTGTTGACCACTGTGATGCACTTGTAGACAAGTGTGAAGCCTTGGGGCGGAGGTGGGAACATGCAGGTGAGGACTGGGGAGGGCCTGCCTCAGTCCCTGGAGAATGAGTCTTGGCTAAGGTTGAGCTAAGGAGCCCTGGTGGCAGAGTGGCAGAAAGACTGTGTCCCTGAGGGGCCCCCTAGAAATGACTCTGATTCCAAATGCCCCTGTCCAGCCAGCTCACTGCACTCCCAGCCTCAGTCGCCATTGCCTCAGAATAGATCTGTGCTCCACAGAGATCTGAGGGGCTGATCCTTTGCACGTCAGAAGCCAGGGCTGTCTTCCGAGGTACCTGTGGGTGAATGGTATCTTCTGGTAAGCATGAACTATCAGCCTTTGGATGAGGGCTCAGGTGTGTTGACCATTCAAACCACACCGACCAGCACGCGGAGTTGGATGGTGGGTATGAACTGCCAACCTTTGGATCAGTAGCCAAGCACACACACCCCTGCGCTCCCAGGCCTCCTTGGGAAGCACTTGTGCCATCAGAAACCCGGTCCCTGGTCAGACGTGCCGGTGGCCTTCGGGAGGGTGGTGTGCTTCAGTACGTGTATGGGGAACCGTACCACTGGCTTCTTCTGGCTTCTCTGTTGCCAAGAGGCAGGTGTCAGACCTGCTTCAGTGCTCTAGCCTCCTTTACCCCCTCCTTTATTTTACCTGCACCCGCTGTTCTTCCTGTCACTCTCTGCTTCCATGTTGGGGTGTGGCATTCTTTGCACCGGAACTCACAGACAACACTCCTTGTTCTGAGGGTGACCTTTAGGGGCATGAACAAGTCAGGATCAGCCAGAGGTGGGTTAGTCCCTGGTCCACAGCATCATCTCTCTTCAGCCTCAGCACGGCTCTCTCTGGCCCCCAGCTCTCAGCCAGGTGATCCTTTGACCTCCCCTGACAGGGACCAGGAAGTCTATCTGTCTGGGTCTCACAGCCCCCCTGTCCATGCTGCTCCTCATGCTTTGTCCCCTGGTCTCCGGGCTCGGCCCCTGCCACTTCAGACAGATCTGGAACATGCTCTCTCACGGTCCTGGGCATTCTCTCTCTGCTGCTGCTTCAAAGATGACCCAAACTTATATCCAGGGGCAGGGCCAGGAGCACTGAGGGACCCCCCTTTAGTGTGACACCGGCCCCACATTGCATAATCCCTCCCAATCGATCGGTGGGAGTTACAGGGACGAAGGCAGAAGAGCCAGCGACATTTCACTCCACCCCATAAACCCACATGTATCACTAGAGTCGCAGAGCTCGTTTGCCTGGTCCTGCCCTGTCTGTCGCAGTGAGCGAGGAAGAGGAGGCAGGCTTCTGGAGAATTCGGCCCACACAGCCTTGGGGTGGAGGTGGGAGGAGCAGGTGAGGACTGGAGCGAGGGGCGTCCCTGGAGAATGAGCCTTGGCTAAGGCTGAGCTCAGGAGCCCAGTTGGCAGAGCGGTTACCAATCGGGCTGCTAACTACCAGGTCAGCGGTTTCAAACTACCAGCTGCCTGGTGGGAGAGAGATGGGACTCTCTATTGCCATCAGGAGTTCCAGTCTCAGAAACCCCCGGGGACAGTTCTAGCCTGTCCTGTGGGCTTGCCAGGAGTCGGCATCGACTCGGTGGAAGTGGGTTTGGATTTTGAGTGTTTAAGACGGGCCTAAGAAGAGCCCTTCGATGCCCTCTCAACCACCTCCGCTCACGGTGCCAACTTCACCGCCGTCTCACTCCTCTGTCTGGTCCCCCACAGCCCGGGGCACCCGCTAGGCGGACAGGCTGCTACCCAGAAGCCACTGCTGTACTCCCACCAGCAGAGCCCGGTACTGTCCAAGAGGCAGTTGGGTGAGTTCCCGATGGTGCTTATGCCAGCACTGCTTGCTACTGTGATTATGCCCTTTAATTCATATTATACAAACAATTAGCTCCAATTACCAAAAAAAAGGGAGCGTTGTTTCGGTGAAAACTATATCGACACTTTGGAAGGGCTCAACAGAAACTAGTTTTGTGTGTGTAAGGCTGCTGAGTTAGGGGTGGTCGAAATGACGAGGAGATGTTGGGAGAAACGGCCCCAAACATCTTGGGGGGTCTTGTGCGCTCAGATTGTTTTATAAGGGAGTCTGAGCCCCCTGTGCACATTCAGAGAGCCGGAGCAGTGAGGGGGAGGGGGGAGAGGGAGAGGAGCTGGGAATAGCAGGCGGTGCCCTCTGGAGGGGCCTTCCTCAGGGACCTGAACCCAGTGGTCAGGAAAGCCGTGGCTTTAGTGAATGGGAGTTCGCATCTGTGTCCACGCCAACCAAACCCACGGCCACTGAACTGGCGCCCACTGACAGCAACCCTACAGGACAGGGTGGAATTGCCCCTGCAGGCTATCTGAGACTGGGAGTAGAAGACCCTGTCTTCCTTCTGAGGAGTGTCTAAGACCTGGGCATGGGTGTGTGCTTTGTCACTCTCGATGTGGCCTTGTGCCCTGGTGGACAAGATTGATGAGTTGGACCCAACTCACCTCTCCAGAAACCCTGGTGGTGCTCCCAGAGCCCGGGGGCCGTTCTGTGCCCAGGGGTGGTCAGTCAGTCAGTGCTGGGCCCTCCTGCCTGGGATAGAAAGGTCAGGTGGATTTAAGAGGGGGGCAGAGTCTTCCTGCGCTCTGTGCACACAGAGGAGGGGCTTTAGCGGTGAGCACAAAGCTCACGGGGGGAAAAGGGGGTCCGCGACCATGTCTGCAGCAGGGTCTGGATCATGTCCAGCCAGAGCCTGGTCAAAGTGGGGGTCAGGGGATAGTCATGGTGTCTCAATCCACACAGGCCCCGTCACCCACAGACATTGTTTCATTCTGGGTCCAGGCCCTCACTGTCCGCAAACCACACTGCCCTCCCGCCCTTCCCACTGGGCGGCACCTTGAAAAACCAACCCCCTGCCATGAAGCCCATAGCCACAAGGTAGGACCAAACAGAACCACCCCCGAGGCTCCGAAGGTGTAGAACTTCACCAACAGCCTGGCCCTGCTCTCCTTTCTGGCAGAGTCCTGAGCACTGAACCGCTGCGCCACCCCCTGCATCCCTAGCAGGTAGCACCGACATTTGTTGAGCTGGGGCTCCACACGTGTGTTAGATCTACCCTGCGTGTGTGTAGGGGGGACGCCTCCAGTCACAGAGCCGGGTGCAAATAGGAACAGCAAGTAATGTCACTGTTATCACCCAGTTTTGATTCCCATTCCTCTGTCGTCCTGCTGCTCCAGGAGCCTCCAGCGCTCAGAAGCAAGGGTGTGGGGCTGGAGGCCACCCCTTTGCAACCTCTGCCGGCACCACCACCGGTGGCAGCGGGGAAGGGAGGCAGGGGGAGTGACGCAGCCAGCTGCTTCCCCCAGACAGCGGGTCTGGAGTGGGAGCCTGGCTCCCCCAGGCTGGCGACCAGGAGTGTGTCTGCTCACAGGCTGGAGGCCCTGGCGGATTCTAGTTGGTTCCAGAGCCTCCGGGATGGGCAGGGGAGCCAGGACCACAGCCTCTGGCCTCCTTCCAGCCATTCCTGGAGATTAGGGAAAACAAGTCATTCGTCTGAGTGTCTCTTAATGATCTCCTGTGCTCAAGGAGAGCCAGATGGCCCCGGGGTGGGAGCGCCAGGTCAGGGTCTGAGAAGGCACCTGGAGTCATGAAGCAGCTCCCCGGGCCTGCAGGGCGGGAGCCGGCCCCTTCTCAGTCCAGAGGTGATGTGGTGGTGATGAGAGGACAGGCCGCATGCCCCTCCTCGAGGCGGAGCAAGTGGGGGTGCAGGAGTGGTGATTAGCTGGTAAGTTGCTAACTAGCTAATGATCTGTTTGTAAGTTAGGCGGGACCTCAGGGAGAGCGCCCTCCAGCTGCAGCTCTAAGAGGGGAGGAGGCCTGGCCAGCGCTCCCACAGGGCGCCTCCTGATGTTCAGGCCTGGGGTTCTTTTCTCCCCCCCTTTTTTTTTTCATTTGTCACACGATTTTTTTGAGACGTAATGCCTAGTTCCAGAAAAGAAGAAGAAGAAAATGAAGGACATTAACAACAGCAACAACAATAACCCCATGTTATTTTTTTCCTCTCACTCAGAGAAGCTATTAGCTCTACCGACCTTTCCAAATTAATCGCATCTGCACATGCTCCCCTGTTGATCACATGGAGTGACACGGAACTTTGGGTGCCTGGGGGGCCTGCACACCATGCTATCCAGCGGTAATGTAGTGCAGTCTGAAGAGAACTGACTGCCCTCTTTTCCTGAAACAGCCTTCCCCCCTGCTCAAACCATCCGTGTCCTCCCCAACCCCCCACCCCCAGCCAGGCGACCCTGACTTCCAGCAGCTGTGGGGAGGGCTTTCTGAGACTGTGGGTCTGGGTGGCGACAGACAGTCTCACCTCCACCCCTTGCAGAAAGATGTGCACTGGACAGCCCAGCACCCACCACACACCCTGGCGGGGCACACGACCCAAATGCCAAACGCCACACCAGAGACCGTCCAGGTGATCTGCAGTCCATGGCCACCCCGCAGGTCGGGAGTAGAAGTGTGCTCAGGATTTTCAAAGCCGTGCCCTTTCCAGATCACTGGCCCTTGCTTCCTGGGCAGCTCCAGGCAGGTTTGAGCCACCAAGCTTCCGGGCAGTAACGGAGTGTCTAGCCACCCACACACCCAGCAGCTCTTGCTGATGATCTGAACTGTGCTCCTGGTGACCCCGTGTGTGTGCAGGGTAAAAGGGCACCCTGGAGGGTAGGCTGCGGTCCTTTGGAGGCAGATCCCCGGGCCTTTCTCTGGAGGCACCCCTGATTGGATTTGAACCGCCCACTTTCGATGAGTAATCAGACACCAAATCATTTGCACAAGTCGATGACGGTGGGCAGGGGGTTTTAAAGTCCCTGCTGAACGAGGCTGGGCAGTGCCAGTCCGCCCAGCTGTATTTTTGGAAGGACGGGCTGGCCCACAGTGAGCCAGGCCAGGGGACGGAGAGGAAGACAGGTTCGTCGCAGGCCCTATTCCGCACGCAGTCCTTTCCGGCCCGACATGGGTGGGAAGCGGGGCCACGATGTCCAGACACAGACAGACAGTGGTGCCTGGAGCACAGCCGTGAGAGCAGCCTGCAGACCTCAGAGAAGCAGAAGTGGGCGTTAACCAGAAAGACTCCACAGGCAAGACGCCAAAAGAAGGAGCAGGACGAGGCTTGTTGGGGATAGGGGGTGGGAGTTGGCGGGGAGGAGGGTACCAGGAATAGGCCTTTGGAAGCAGGAAGCTCATGATGAGTGAGCTTAGGACAAGTCTGGGTGTGACTTTGGGGGCCAACGTGGCTTCAGGATGACCAGGCAGGAGCCAGGCAGGGGGCCGGGAGGAAAGGAGGTAGGTGCCAGACAGGGCCTGCTCAAACCCCAGGCTTCTACAAGCAGCATTTCCCCTTGTGCTGAGCGTCCTTCAGTCCCTGTGGTCCTGCTTCCCTGCCTGAGTTTTGACATCCCAGCCAGAGACGGCAGATGTGTCTTAGCGGAGTGGCACGTGCAGTGCCCTCATGGAGGGAATTGTAGGCTTAGAGAGGGGAGTGCCATGGGGTTGGAGAGGACCAGGCTGGAGGGACCGGCTGGCCCCTCGCTGCTCCAGCATGGGCAGATTGTCCCCAGGCTGTCTCCACATGCCAAGCGCCCTACTCACCACCCCCACAGCAGGACTCTGGGGGGACAAGGGCTGGAGTCTGGGCTCCTGCCACACTTAGAGACCTCGGGTCACTGGGGCAAAAGGCCTGAGGGGGCCTGCACTTTCTCCCGAAGCCCATTAGCCTGGCTGAATGTGTCCAGAGCGGAGCCCGTGGGGCGTGGTGTCCTTCCTTACTGCGCGCTTTCCACCCCCTTTTAAGCATGTTAACCACCAGGAGAGAAGCCAAGGAAAATCGCTCACACACGCATGAGTCTCCCACCCTGCCCACTTGGCCCCCCACCCGCGCCCCCTCCCCAGAGGCCCCACCGCACATTTGGGAAGGACGAAAGGGCATCCTGTCTGGCGGCCTCACTTCCTCTGGGCATTAATTGCCTCTGCAGATCCCAAACTCGCTTCAAGCGCCTCAAAGTGGTGACACTCTTAGACAAAGAGGCGGGCGCATCCGAGGCGCAAGTTGGCACCGTCATTAACTCAAGTCTTGGGGTGTCAACTCCCTCCCGCACGGCCCGTCCCCGCCTGGCCTTGCCGCCAACCCCCGCGATGCATTTGCTGGCCTTTGTTGGTTTGTGTCAGCTCTTGAACATTATTTAAATGTAGTTTGGGGTCCACGAATGCAATTACCATTGTGTTATTATTCAGAGCCAGATTGTTAAGATTCAGGCAGCTGTACAAGGAGATGCCCTGTGCGGTGAGGTCCAATTTAGGAGTGCCTTCCGCGCCTGGCGCGCCTGGTTGCTAGGCAACCCCATGCTACAGAAGTGGAGGCCTCGCTCCGGAGTGGGAAGAAGTGAGAGTGCCTTCAGGGAATTGGAGGCAGTGGTCAATCTGAGACTGGCACCACGCCGGGAGGGGGAGGGAGGGAGAGGCGGGCAGCGTGGGCCGAGCCCCTGGGCCCTGGGGTGTGGGCTTGTGCAGGGCAGCTGAGAGTGTGTGTGTGTGTGTGTGTGTGCCCACTCCACTAACACGAGGTGTTCCTGGGAACGGGGGCCAGGCAGCAGAGAAGGTGCCAAAGGCCGAGGTCACCCCGAGCCCACCGAGGGATACCCAGAGCAGATGCTAATATGATTTTCCTCCCCTTTCTTCTCTTTGCAGGAAATGAGCAGGTGTGCCGAGAAACCGCTGGCCTGAAATCCAAGACCGAGGCATTGTTGCTTGTGAGTGAGTACTCATTCTGCTTTCTTAGCTCCGTGGTTCAGCAGTGTCCCTGGGAAATGGCGGAGGGCCTGGTGGACATGGGGTTCTGTTGGGGCATGGGGCATGGCATTGATGACACCAGCCACCCGGTCTTCTTTGGCAGCGTGCCTTCTGCTGGGGAGGGTCGAATCCAGGGTTGTAAGGAGAACCATTTGAACACTCTGCCGCCTGTCGAGGGGACAGGGTGCCCGCTGGCCGACAGGCTATTGTAGATCGGCATGGTGGGCCAAGAGAACTGCCCTGGTGGCTATGAGCCAATGGTGTCTCCCAGACTGCACTTCCCTTGGTGCAAGTCTAAGTGTGCTGCTCTCTTTGGAAGCGCTGGTTCCAACCGGAGACGGAGCTGTGTGTTATACTAAGAGCAATCACATGCCCTTCCGTCCATCAGCCTGATGATGTAGCGCATCCTGGGTGCCTGGTCCTCTCTCGCCACCCTGAGACCGCCAAGGGGAGTCACAGGCTCTGCTTGGGAGTCTTCCGCCCGGCATGAGCCGAGGAGACGTGTGTGCGCAGGAGACAAAGGGCACTTGGAGTTGGTGCACGCACCTGCTGTGGTTTGCATGGTGCAAGCAGCAGGGAGGGCTTCCTGGGGGAAGAGAGACCTGAAGTGGGCATGCGGAGGTGGGGTCACTCTAGGGAGGGGGCGATAGGCCAAGCCTATCTGTAGGGCTTTAGAGAAGGCATTCGGACAGGCCGGGGAGAAGGTGTTGGTTGGGCAGAGTCAGCTGGTGGAGCACTTGGAGTGGCTGCAGGGATGACTGATACGGCCACGGATCCGGAGGGCGTGAAGTACGACTGAGCTACGGTAATGAATGATGTTTCTGCCTCCTGCCCATTTGCCTATGACTCCATGAGGTGAAAAGGACACATTGAATTGTTTTGAGGCTTGGGGGATTTTTTTTTTTTGGCTAAATTTGAGGTGATAGCTGAGCTAAAGATGGAAGCAGATTTTTTTTTTTAATCCCCCATGGGCTGCCAAGACTCCCAGTCTTGGACGCGCTGAGCGTCAGAGAAGTGGGCTCCCAGGACTTTCAGTGAGGGCTTGGCTGTTCAGAAGTAGGTTGCCCCTAGCGGAGCCCTGGTGGCACAGTGGTTGCGTGCTGGGCTGCGGCCCAGCGGGTTGATGGTTCAAATCCAGCAGCAGCTCTCCAGGAGCAAGGCTAGACCTCCTACTCCCACCAGGGCGGTGATGCTAGAGAAAAAAAAAAAAAGAAGCAGGTTGCCTCACTTTTCTCTGAGATGGCTCTGGGGGGACGCAAACTTCCCACGTCTCCGCGAGCAGCTGAGTGAGCCCGTTACCCAGTGGCAGCACTCCAGGCACGGTGCACATTCAGGTCCCAGGACTTCACTTCGAGAAACTGAGCGCAAGAGACGGTCTTCTCTGGGAGGCTGGGCCTGGGTCACTGCGAGGCCAGGAATCAAGACATGTCCTACGTCCCAGTGACAGCCATGGGGATGGAGCTGTCCCCATGACCTCACCCTCCACAGGTGCAGTGCCTGGAGACAGCTCCTGGAGCCCTGGTAATTTGTAACCTCGGTGTCTTTCCCCAAGAAAATGGGAGGAACTATTTGTCTGAGTCCAGGCAGCCCTGCTCGGACTTACAGGTCATGCCGCACCAGCAGCAAGCACGCGGGACAGGCCCTGAGACGCTCAGGGGGTGGGCGTGGGGGGCTGCAGGTTACTGGTGGGGTTTCTGACCATAAGGTCAGCAGTTCAGACCCGCCGGCCTGACCTGTCTGAGAAGTGCTGAGGGAAGATGCAGCCCGGGGGAGAGAGCCCCACAGGTGTCTGGCTTAGAGGAGGCCCGAACAGGACTTTCGTGTCCCCTTCTTGTCATCGGTCATCCTCAGAGCCTCACAGAAGCCCAGAGCGAGGGCAGAAGAATCTCTCAGGGGTAAGCCATTTGTTGGGGAGGGGGCACCGGCCGGAGAAGAAGACTCGGGTGAAGCATCGCTGCCTCTATTCCCATGTCCGTCTCTCCACGAAGCAGTCTGGACCAGGCGGAGACGCCAGTCCTTTTCCTTCCGGTCAGTGTGCATTTTGAGTGTTCACTCAACTCAACCCACTGCCTCCGAGAGGATGATGACTCTCAGCCACCCCATGGGGCAAAACTTCCCTGCTTCCCAGGGCTTCCCGGGGTGCAGGTCTGTGCTGGGAGACAAAGACTCCTCTCCCGGCAGGAGGGTTCACGTGTTGACCTTATGGTTAGCAGCCCAACCACGCCTACCCCACTCACCAAACCTCAGCAAGTCAAACTCACTGCCATCAAGTAGATGCCAATCCACAGCAGCCTGATTGAGAGGGTAGGACACAGAAAAGCCTCATCTCTCTCCTTCAGACCAGCTGGGGTCTCGAATGGCTGACCTACAGGCTAGCAGCCAAGCTTGTTACCCACTCTACCACCAGGGCTCCTTGGGGCATAAGCATCCAAACAGAAATCAATCCTATCAAACTCCACTTTCACCGACAGCACCCCCTAGGCCGTCTTAACGGAGATGGTCTTCACAGCTGTGAGACACAGCTGTGAGGCTCTCAAAAGAACAAAGGGCAGACCCTTCGTGGACTGCCAAGCCTCCATCCCCGTGGTCCCCCGTAGCCTGGCTCCTTTCCTGGGAGCACCCTGCACGCCAGAGTGTTCCTCTCCAGAGACCTCCAATGCATACCGCCAGCCGCCAGGCCTCAGATTTCAAAGCTGGGTGCATCTGATGCAGGACCTACTCTCCTGGAAGAGGCTGAGCCAGTGGGAGCCTCCTCTTTGGAGAGAGGTAGCCATCATTGCGAGTCAGCTCCCCATGGAGCCGCTAAACAAAGTTAAAAAAAAAAAAGCTGACAAATACTCCCAAGCTTCTTAGACCCACTGGTTTCTGTATGAACAAGTGGAAGGGACATCGCAGAAGACGTGGTTCACAAAGAGAGAGCTGGGCTTCCTCCATCAGAGCACCCCAAATTCCCAACTCTGTACAGACCTCGTATCACTCTCGCTCCGAGACGCGGGTTTCACTGTCGGCCACCGGGAGTCGGTTCCTGTCCTCTGACAGCCAGCCCTGCAGTGCCTGCATTCCCTTTCCAGGGGACCTTAGATTCCGGTGGCAAGTGACGTTATTAGAATTGAGGAGGGTGTCTCTCTCTCTCTGTCTTTCTCTGTCTCTCTCAACGTAGGTACTAGTCTACCCAGGAACAGGCTGTGCAGTTGGGGGGAGGAGGGTGGCACCTGGGCCCTCTGTGCTCAAAGTTACCCAGGAAACGTCTACCCTCAGCCAGGCGTCTGTTTCTTCAGGCCTTTGTTTCTCCATTGTTCTGCGGGCTGAGAGCCACGCTGGGGACTTACCTTCCAAGCATTGGGTCTCAGATTTGTCCAGTGCCTGTCAATGGCCACAGAGAACTTGCTTTGCAACCTTGTATCCCTGAGGAGTGTGTGTGTGTGTGTGTGTGTGTGTGTGTGTGTGTGTGTTGCAAATGAGCTCCTTCCTCCCCGCTCCCCTTCAGGTTGACACACCACCACCACCCACCACAGGCTACAAGAAATCCTCTAACTTGTGCATGACCCCTGCCACCCCCCAGAGAGACTTTTGGTAGCACCTCCCCCCCCAAATGAGGTTGGCGGGGGGAGAGGGAGAGAGCAAGAAATCTCATTTCCTTCCAAGAAATGGAATCATTATCTTGATTGAAGCGCTAGCTTTCCCCAACCTGCAGCCAGATGCAGCATCAAGTGGGCGGAGCTTCCTTATCGCCTCGGAGTTTATAGGACACAGATGAATGACCTGTCAGCTGCCCCCGGCGGGGCGGGGTCTGTGCTGCAGTGCCCGGCTCCTAGCTGACTGGTGGCGGGTGCGTGGTGTGGCTACAGAGACTAGGTGAGGATAGATGTTCAAGAGAGAGGGTCTTGAGGATCAGAGGACATGGAAGACAATCCTGGCAGCTCCTACAGCTACCAGGGTGGCTGTCTTGTGATCCTACCAGCTGATCCTCAGAAGAAAGATGTGGCTGCCCGTGTCTGTAAAGGCTTGGAAGCCTTTGGGGCCCTTGATCTTGTCTGTCCCACCAGGTGTGTTGCCCTGAGTGGGAATGACCTTGGTGGCAGGGATTTTGGTGTCAGTTAGACAACATTTAGCTGTCGGGGGGGGGGGGGTCACTGAGTGCCGGGGACGGGCATGTTCTTGGCTGGTGTGGGTGCATGGGGACCCTTATCCCCTCCAGGCACTTCTGGGACTTCAGTGCAGTGAGGGACTGAGGGCTGGAGATAGTAGTCCTCGGTCCTGATTTCAGGTGCAAAGAAGTTCTGCTGGAAGCCAGCAGGATGCAGCTGTGGGAAGGGGCTAGGGGGTAGGGGGTCTGCATTCTGCCCCTGGCCTACCACTTCGATTTGTGTAGCGTTGGTCTCCTTGCTGCTCAGAGAGGGCAGCACCTATAGAGGGTGTCTGTCGGGAGAAGGAGCTGAGGTCCTGGCTGTGTCCCCAAGTCCACTGAAAGGGGGGGTTGGCGCTCAGCCACACCCTGAGGCTCTCCGGGTGCCAAACTACTGACTGGCACGTGAGCCCTTGTTCTCCTGCACCCCCGCTCCACCTCACAGATGGAGCAGGGCTGCAGTGCCCAGGGGGGTGTGTTCCCATCACCTGCTGATGATACCACCTGGCTCCCAACTCACTCCGGTAAAACAGAAGAGTTTGAGACTCTGTGGCAGACACTGTGGCAACTGTTTTGCACTTGTCTCCACTTGCTTAACGCCAGCAACCATCCTACTCCTCAGAACTTACATCGTCTGCCTCTGGAGAAGAGGCAAGGAACGGAGAAGTTCAGGAGCTTGCCCAAGGCCACACAGCGAGCAAGCGATGGTGCTGGAGTCGGCAACCAAGAAGTCGGCCTGCGGCTCGGAAGCGCCAAGAAGAGACTAGACTCTCTCGGGCTTGTGAAGCCAGCGGGCAGTTCTGCCTGGACTCGGCCCGACTGACTCCATAGCCCTGTGCGGGGGAGAAGCAGGCAGCACGGTTACATTTGTGCCACGTTCCAGGAGCAGGGGTGTGGGGCTTCCGTGGTGGAATGCTGGCCTTCCCGTGGGCGTCCGAGCTAGATTCCTGGCCAACACAGCTGGAGCAGGGTAGCAGCCATCAGCCACCCGTCAGTGGAGGCTGACATCTGGCAAGGAGGCCACGCTTGCCGTGAGGTTTCCTGGGTGCTTTCAGACTCAGAGAGGCGATGGTGAAAGGCCTGGCGTTCTACTTTGGGGGGGTGAGTGGGGGTGGGGAGAAAAACAGCCAGTGGAAGCCACTGGAGTCCACAGTTGATCGCAGGGGTGTTGCAGGACCGGGCAGCACACATGGGGTCCCGGAGGATCGGGACACCTCAGCGGCAACTAGAATGGCCACACGTGTCCAGGGAGCCCATCAAGGTGGTCCCCATGTGAGGGTGAATGGTTCTCTAACTCAGGCCTTCCCGGGGACCCTGCCACACAGACCCCTGCTGTGTGCACCCCAGCAGGCACCCCACTGAGCCCACACTGTCTTCCAGAAGAGTCACCCCTCACTCAGCAGGCCGCTTGGGCGCCCCGCAACCCCCACTGCTGCCTGGGTGTCCTGAAGCCTCTGTGCCCTAGGCATCCTCAGAATCCCATTTTCCAGAGCCTGATTGTCATGGTTATCACCATCCAACATGCGAGTTGGCATGTGAGGGAAGCCAACCATGACCAACAAGGGGGGCCCGGGGAGATGCATGTCGGATTTGGGGCTCACTGGAGGAGACAAAGACAGGAGCCAGGCCTTTCGTGTTACTGGGCCACCCTCACCCTCTCCCAGTGCTCCCCCCTGCCTGCCCCTCTCCTGCCATTGGCCCACTCGTCTCCTCAGAGCTTTTAACCCTCCCCACCTTCCCTCTACTCTCTCTGGCTAACCCTCGGTGACAACCCAGCTCCTCCAGGAAACCCGCCCTGACCAGCCTGCCCCCAAGTCACTCGCCGCTCTGGTCATTGCTGCTCCCTCAGGGACACACATGTGTAATTCTGTCGCCAGGGCAGAGCCGACTCCCCACTTAGCCATTCCAGGAGCTCTCATTCATTGTGGAGGGGGATGTTCAGGATCGCCAAGCCCCTGCTGAGCTGAAGACCCCACCGCATTCAAGGTCCCGTTACCTTAGCACCATGGTTCTCAACCTCCCTGATGCTGTAACCCCTTCATACAGTTCCTTGTGTGGTGGTGGACCCCCCCCCACCATAAAATTATTTTCATTGCTACTTTATCACTGTTATTTTGCTACTGTTAGGAGTCAGGCAAACCCTATGAAAGCGTCGTTCCACCCCACCCCCACCCCACCCCCAAGGGACCATGACCCACAAGTTGAGAACTACTGGCTTAGGGCCACCAGGGAATTCAGAGAACCCAAAGCCAGACGTGCCCTTCCTTACAGAGGAAGAGAATCCTGGGGGCCTCCCTGCCTGGTGAAGAAGGGTAAAAGCCTGGCTGCTCGTCCAAAGGCTGTGAACCTTCCTGGGAAGTCTTGACCGAACACCTCGAGTCTCCAAGTTAGAACAGCCCAGACAGTAGCCCCCCTACCAGTCCTGACAGGAGAGGACCTGGAGGTGCCAGTCCATGTCCACCCAGGGGCCTCTCAGAAGAAAGGCCTGGTGATCTACTCCCACCCCACTCCCATCCCTGCCATTCAGTCAGGAGCCATGCTGTGGAGAGAGTGCAGTCCTACCTGGACACACCTTGACTCACGGTGAACCAGGCTCAACTCTGGGGCAACTGCCCACCTGCAAAGCCATCCTGCACTGGAAGCCTTGGGGCCCCAAAGGCCTCTCCACTCTTTTGAAGTCATGCTTTCTGGAGCAGGAGGGGTCTTTGGGGCCTGCTCCTTGGCTACCTGTGGTTCAGTGTCATGGGTCTAGGGACTTGGGAGAGGTCACAGTGGTTAGCCTCACTGCTTTTCCCTGGACCCGCAGGGCCCTCAGCCTCAAACAGCTCCCAATCCCCCCTGGCTGTGTAAGCTGGAGACTGGGGTGGACATGAGGAAGTCAGCCATGTGGCAGGCCCCGTTCTTCACTTTCAGGGAGGGCAACGTATCAGGGATGTAGCCAGACCCACTTGGAGAATGCCAGAGGCATCGCTAATATTTTGACTTTAAACGGGCGAATATTAGAGAGCATCTCTGGGAACCCAACTTGAAGAGTGTGTGTTGCCCTTGGGTCTCCCCGGTTGAATGGGACTCTGATGAGTTCCTAACAAATGTTAAGCCACTCACAGAGAGAGGCATGCCTCTGTCAATGCATCTGCCTTTGAATGCCCTCTGTCCTCTGCTTGCCATATCGCTGGGGCAGGAAGTGGCCTAGGCTTTTGTGTTTCATTGTGAGTCACCTTGGGGTGGGTCCCGCTATGGGCCCGGGCTATGAAGACCTCACCTGCAACATCTGGGGGAGAAGGGGCAGGTGACTGGGTGCACTAGGGGCCCAACAGGTGGCACTCAACCTGGGCCAGGTCAGGTGGCAAGTGCCAGGAGTAGGGAGCTGGGAGCCCTGGGGCAGGCACCCAGGGGAGCCCTTACACCCTGGGGCCAAGGGGGCAAGGAGAAGGGAAGCTTGCTTAAAGCAGAGACAGTAAATTGGGTGGAGCAGCAGCCACCTTGTCCAACCACGTCTAGTCGGAGTCATAGGCAGCCTGACGTGACCCCAGAGCCAGGAGGACATGTTTCTGGTCCCCCTTTCTACCTAGCTGAACAGGAAGCCAGTGGGCTACAGTGCAGCTGTGGCCTGAGGGTGGTCAGCCTCCAGGACCCAGAGCAGAAGAGAGCAGAGAGGACAATGGATGCACAAGGGGCCCCACGGGTCCTTGTCGGGCAGGGCTTGTCTGAGAAAAGACTCAGGGCCTCCCAGAAAACTCCAGCCTCGATGACACCCTGCCTGCAGCACTGTCATAGAGGGCTGGGCCGGCATGCATGGGGCTTCAGAGTTACATCCCTCCCGGGAAGGGAACTTGGGCTGCCCTCGGGAACCACCAGGACTGGGTGCGGGAGGAGAGGGCCAACACAGGAAAAGAGTTTTGTAGGTGAGGGAGAGGGTGAACCCAAGCTGAGAGCACAGGACCCCTGAATTTTGAAGCAGAGGCATGCTGGGAGACTGCACCCCCACAGGCACCGAGTCCCATGTCCAGCCCACCACGGCGTGCTTGTCCTTACTCCAGACAACCTGCTGCCTTTGGCTCTGCACCCTGCAGGGTTTGTGCAAGCTGCAGCTGGTCAGTCCTGCACTCTCTCCTGGCTCCGCCAGAGCGAGGACCTGCAGGTACACCCTCCTCCAGTGGATGCAGGTCCAGGGATGTGGGGATGGAAAGTCAGGGCCACGTGTGGAAACTTAGGGAGGCTTGAACCCACATCCGTTAGATTGGGGCCCATCAAGGTTGGCTGGTGTCCCCTGGCTGAGAAGGAAATCTCATTAAAGTGGAAACATAACACTTAAAAGTCTTTAGTTGGAAGTAATTTCATACTTAAACAGAAAGCCTGTAAAATTAAAAGTAAAATAAAGCACCTCCCTTACAGTCTTATATCTCAGGTTCGCCTGTTGTTAACTTGGAAAAATTTATCCTATATGCTATATCGCATGTGCTCTGTTTACACACACACACACACACACACACACACAATTGAAAAGTAAATTACATACACCATGGCCCCTTGCCCCATGATACTTGAGAATGAGCCTCCTGTACCAGGTAATGTGTCATCTTCCGTCATCTCAGTGTGTGTATGGGGTCATCTTCAATTTCCAAAACAAAACCCAGAAACAGCCATTGCCCTCAATACCTCTATAACATCAAGGCAGCACTCCCATCTCATCTCTCCCCAAACCACCCTCCACTCCTATGCCTTCCATTCATCCCATGAGGTTCCCAACAGCGTCTCCGGCCAGAACAAGATCCAGCACCTTAGGGTTCAGAGGTGTATCCAATGGACCTGCCTCTTTGGCTAGGAAACCCCAGGCAAGCCAAGTTCTGTCTTCCCTGTGGGACTGGGAGCCCAGAGTGGATGTAACAGGGGCACACGTGACAGGCTTTTTCACCCAGGACGTTCTGGCATTTTTGAAGACTCTAGTCCCTTTCGAGAATCCCTGTGAGCCTAGTGGCTTACATATTGAGCTTCTAACCACAAGGACGGGAGTTCTAACCCACCAGGCGCTCTGCAGGGCGACAGTGAGGCCTGACACAGTTGCCTCCACCATGGTCACAAAGGGAGCAATTGTGGGGTGTCGCAGGACGGAGCAGTGATTTCTTCTGTTGTGCACAAGTCAGTAGGGGTCGAAGCGAACTCCATGACACCTGACAGTAACACCCCAAATGGACAGCCTCAGAGCTCATGGGGGCAGTGTGACCCGGCCCGGGAGCGCTGCCCTGACTCAGAATTGACTCCATGACAGAGGGATTGTTTGTTACAATTCTGTTGTTTAATAAAACGTTTTTTGTCCGGTGTCTTGATAGGGTTAGATCCAGTTTGGGAACATTTTTTTTCATTCTTTTAAGGATGGCTTTTATATCTTTTTGCAAACCGGCTATTCCTATCCTTTGGCCTAGTTTTCCACTGGGTTTTGGTCCTCTATCCCTTAGTTTTCTTTTACACACACGCACGCACACAAGGAAACTTTAAGACGTTTGTGGAAAAATAGCATTAAATGATAGTGGAATCTTCCCATGAGCCCTTTGAAGCCTGTGTGTGCGCGCGCGTGCATGTGTGTGCGTGCACGTGAGTGCATGTGTTTGTGTGTGTGTGCATATGTGTATATGCATGTATGTACGTGTGAATTGCCGATCTCTATCTGTGACGGGTAGGTGACATCTGTCTTCTCCAGGTTTCTCACTGACTTCTGACTTTGCTGTGGCGTTTGCCATCCAAAAATATTCCCAATCCTTTCCTTCCTCTCTCTGGATTTTGAATCCCAGTCAGAGAACCCATTCTCCCAGCCAGGTTACAGAGGTGTCTCGGGGGCGGGGGGTGGGGGTATCATTTTTCATGGCTATGTAATACGTCAGTCCTGTGGTCGTGGTGCTTACCCATGGGGCTGCTGGTCGCAAGATGAGGAGTTCGAAACCACCAACTGCTCCCCAGGGAGAGACCCGACCTGGTCCTCCAGTAGAGTGACTGCCTCAGACATCACAGGGGCTGCTCTCCTCTGCCCTGTAGGATCACCGCAAGTCGGAATCAGCTTGGTGGCAGGGAGGTGGGCTTGGGTTTATGCAACATTTCTTTGGGGGAAAAAATGCATCTCCTTTTCTGAGAGACTCTGGGACAGATGAGGGAGGAGGGCTGGGAGATGGAGTAGGAGCCAGGCAGCTGGATGGATCGGGGGTCTTGCTGCTCAAGTGAGGAATTCACCCCAGCTGCCAAATCAGAGCCCCCAGGGAGGACTGTGGAGCTGAGAGGGGGCGAGGCCCGGGGAGCTGGCAGGAAGGCTTCCTTGCAGGGCTGGGTAGCTGGGAAGTCAAGTGAGATTCCTAGGGAAATCTTTCAGGAGGTTCTCCCTGCGGGGCCTGTGTCAATACAGGGTCTGCTCCCTAAATCTCTCCTTCAGAGGCCCAGGCACCCCAAACCTTCCTGGGGGAGGAGCTGCCACAGGGTGAATGAAAGGGGGGGGGGATGAGTCTGCAGAGCCCCGCCCCCAGGTGTGCAGGTCAGAGATGGTTTGGGGGCACCTGGAGAGGGGCCAGGGGCAGTTAGGAGCTTGTCCTGCAGGCGGTGGGAGTCACTGCAGGACGTGCATGCTGCCAACTTTGGGGGAATGGAAATGGTAACAGCCTCTTCCCAGAAACAACGTCCAGAGGACAGGAGCTCACTGGCGCAGGGCCTGCCCAGAGCTGAGTTCCCCAAACGTCATTTCCTGACCTTTGCCAGCCTCTGCCCACGCTGGGCCCGGGGTTTCAAGCCTACTGCCCACCCCCGGATGCATCTCCCACAGAAAGCTGGAGCCAGCCAAACCTGAAGGCCCTAACCTGGGACAGGGAAGCTGGCACTGTTGGGTGGGTAGGTTGGGGCTGGGGGGCCTGGGGGTGTACAAGAAAGCCAGGGCTGGAAGGCAGCTTGGAACCCACTGGGCCAGACCCCTCCTGTACAGAAGTGGAAAGTGAGGCCTCAGCAGGTAAGGCGGCACTGTCTTGCCCCACCCCCTCTGCTGAACCTGGAGAAAGATACGCACACTCACCCCTCCTCAGCAACCCCTCCACCACCCCCACCCCGAAGGTGCAGGGGTAGTGCCTTGCCTCTGGGAGAGGGCTTCTAGCAGCCCTGCCAAGTGTTTCATCCTTACACGGAGCCCACCTGCCAGAAGCAAAAGGCTGCCCCCTTACTGGGCATGCACAGGTTAGGGCAGAACCGAGAGTCCCGGCGCCCTCTCTGCCCCACGTCCTGTCAATCACAGTATGCGAATCAGGGGCTCTGCTGAGAGGTGGTCAGAGGGCAGCAGCCAGCTCCCGCTTATCTGCTTCTCCTCGAGCTCCTGCTGATTGAGGCCAGGAGGTTGGCCAGCCTCCCCAGCCAAGTTAGCAGAAGCTCCCACCCCCACCCCCATACCAGGGACCTCTCCCCTCCCCCTCCTGCTCCCACTCACACCTCCATACACAGCCCACCCCCCCTTCCAGGCCAGCAGCTCCTTCTCAGAGAACTCCGTGTCTCGGGCAGTTACCTCAGAGGCCTGCCCGAAAGCCACAGGGGAGGTACTACTCTGTCTTACGGGGTCACCATGAGT
>PVJH01023903.1:0-34024 GCA_004026705.1 Nesogale talazaci
TCTAAATACAGGTGTGTACATAGGTAAATATATTGATAGATGATGATCGGAATTGGTCTACATGCACATACTTATAGGATTAGTATTAAGACAGCATATGGACATTGGACCTCCACTCAAGTACTTCCTCAGTGAAAGAATACTTTTTCTATTAAATTGGCATTCCATGATGCTAATATTCCCGACACGATCACTGAAAACAAATGTGTGCATAAGCAAAGGTGGTGAAGAAGCTGATGGTGCCTGGCTATCAGAAAATGTAGTGTCTGAGGGCTGAGCCCCGGTGGTGTAGTGGTTGTGCACGGGACTGCGGCCCACTGGGACGGAGGTTCAATTCCAGCAGTGGGGCTGGGCCTCCTACTCCCACCACTGGAGATCTGTGATGCCCCCCACCAAAAACAAACAAACAAACAAACAAAAGTAAAAAATGTAGCGTCTGGGGTCTTAAAGACTTGACAGTAAACAAACAGTCATCTAGCTCAGAAGCAACAAAGCTCACATGGATGAAACACACCAGCTTGTGGGACCACAAGGTGTCAAAGGGATCAGTTATCAGGCTTCAAGAACTAAAAACCATAACATTGCATGCTCACTTTCCTGATATGATCACTGACAGCAAATGTGTGCATAAGCAAATGTGATGAAAAATGCTGATGGTGCCTGGCTATCAAAAGATATAGTGTCTGGGGTCTTAAAGGCTTGAGTAAACAAGTGGCCATCCAGCTCAAAAGCAACAAAGCCCACATGGAAGAAGCACACCAGCCTGTGTGACCATGAGGTGTTAAAGGGATCTGGTGACAGGCATCAAAGAACTAAAATTATATCATTATAAATGAGGGAGAGTACAGATTGGGGACCCAAAGCCCATCAATAGATGAAGCAACATCCTCTTACAAAGGGGTTGCAGGGAGAAGATGAGTCAGTCAAGGTACAGTGTAGTAACAATGAAATATGCAACTTTTCTCTAGTTCTCCAAGCCACTGTCACGATTTCAACTCTACCAGACAAATCCAGCTAGACCAGGAGATATACACAGGAGTCAGAAACATAGGGAATAGATGATCCCTCAGGACTAGTGGAGGAAGTGGTAAAACTGGGATGGTGGAGGGATGATGGAATAGAAAGGGGGAACCAATTTCAGGGATCTATATATAATCTCCTCTCTGGGGCACAGACAACAGGGAAGTGAGTGAAGGGCACATTAGACAGTGTACAATATGAAAAAGTAATCACAATTTGTAAATTATTAAGAGTTCATGGGGGAATGGGAAGGGAAGGGAAATATAGGGAGCTGACACTGGGGGCCTAAGTGGAGGGAGGATGATTTGAGAGCAATGATGGCAACAAGTGTGCAAATGTAGCCTGCATACAATTGATGCATATTTGGATCATGATGGAAGTTGTATGAGCCCCCAATAAAATGAGTCCTTAAAAAAGAGGGGGAGGGGGAAGGAGGAGCTTATACCAAGGGCTCAGGTGGAAAATATTTGGAAATGAAAATGGCAATATGTGTTAAAATATGCTTGATAAAAATGATGTATTGAATGTTATAGGAGCTGTAGAGCCCCCAATAAAATTATTGGAAAAAATTCCGCTGAAATATGAAGACATTCCTCAATGACTATGAGCGACAAATTCTCTCTTGCTTTTGTAAGACACCTCCTCATGTAAAGAAAGGTACTGGGTCCCATAGGTTGGCTTCCAACCTCTGAAGAGCTTGAAAAGTTAGAGGTTACCGCTTTCAGAATGACCTAGCTTGACATTATGATTAAGTCAATTACACAGACTTGTGTTGCTGCTTTATTGCATTTTAGCTTTACTTATTTCTGTATCATTGTGATGTCATTTTCACACATAACAGAATCTAAACAGGGGCATAAGTTGCATTTTGCAAATACTTCTCTTAAATTATTTTCAACTTGTAATAGTTTCCACTGTGATTCCCTAATTTTTTTTTTTAGTGACACTTATTAGTTGAAGAAACCAGGCAATTTGCCTTACAGAATGTCCCACATTGTGGGCTATTTTGCCCCTCATATGAAATCTACAATTTACGTGGAACTGAATTTTGTGTGATTATTTCACTTTAGACATTCACTAGCCTCATACTCTCTTTCAGTGAGTTGAGTATACTATTAAAGTAAATTCTTTATTGTTATCATCTATCTGTCTATAAATCTTCTACCCATGGAAGACTATTTCTGTGTTCTGCATTTACCCCATTGGACTGCTGTTCTACTACCATACTGCCTGATTTTGTATAGATATGTAATAAGTCTTGATATCTTGTAGAGTGATGTGTCCCACCACTTCTTTAGGAGCATTTAGCTATTTTCAGATCTTTGTAGCATGTCAATTTTAGAGTGGACTTGTTCCACAAACACTTTCATTGGGATTGCATTTCATTCAAAAAGCAACGAGAAAGAACCATCACCATTATAATATTGAATCTCCAAAAAAAAAAATATGTTGTAGGGGCTGAGCCCCGGTGGTGTAAGTGGTTGAGTGCGGGACAGCAGCCCGCAGGCTCGGTGGTTCAAATCCAGCGGCGGCTCTCAGGCGCAGCGCTGGGTGGCGCCCATGACCACCAGAGGCAGTGATGCCCACACAAAAAAATATGTTGCATAGATTATAGAGTCCTACACTCACTGGGACGCAAGCAAGTGGGAGCCAGCTCTGGTCCTCTTCAGATTGTGCTCCTTTGCATGGAGAGAAAAGCTCACTGGGTCAGTGCTATGTGTCACTCAGCCCAGCACTCCTTCCTTCTACACTGCATTTACATGAGTAATGACAATAGTAAAAATATCTTTTCAAAAAAAAATGTCTTTGGGGCTGAGCCCGGTGGAGTAGTGGTTGTGCGCAGGACTGCAGCCCACTGGGACGGAGGTTCAATTCCAACAGTGGGGCTGGGCCTCCTACTCCCACCACCGGAGAGCAGTGATGCCCCCGCAAAAAAAAAAATGTCTTCAATTAATGGCAGGGAAACAACTGAATGCCCATGTGCAAAATGGAAGGTTGGAAGTTCAAGCCCACACAGAGAAGCTGTGGAAGAAAGGCCTGGAGATCTACTTTTTGAGAAACCAGCCAGTGAAATCCCTACAAGAGCATCGTTCTGCTCCGAGAACACAAGGGATTTCCATGAGTCAGTGTCAACTCCACAGCAACCTTTTTTTCTAATTCTAAGGAAACCCAGGGGCCTGCCTGCTCCAGTGTAGTGTAGCACGGATGGAAACAGATCCAAGTCCATACATGGAAGTAAAGCCGGTCACAGAGATCTGAATGCCTTAATGGACAGTCCATCAAATGGGTATTTGGCAAGGGAATAAGAGTTGTTCAATAGGCGACAACAAGGTGAAAGAGAGGCATGAGCTTAGTCATTGAGATTCCACGTAAGCCGATGTGTAGCATGTGCATGGATTGTCTAAAGAGAATTGAAAAAGGCCTGAGTTCATTTGACTGATTCATAACAAGTTAGAGTGTTTTGTCTGGAAAACACTTCCTTCTTCTGTAAACAAAACTGAAAAGAAAGACTTTAAAAAATTATAGAACTGGCTGGGTAAGATGCTCATGCTGTTTTCTTCCTGTTGTTCGCACCGTGCAACCATACGCTGTAATATATGGTTCTCCAAAGCATCAAGAAAAGAAAGTGCAGCCACCAATACTTTAAAATCTCTTCTGGCTTGACTAAGTGATTTATATCTTTAATCAGTCCTATAGTTGTGCTTTTGTTCCTTGATGGGGAATGCCTTAGTCCTCAGATAGCATGAAACATTGCTGCCATGAAACCAAGTGACATTTCCAACTAATTAGAGTGAATAAGCACACTTCTTTCAAAAGAATTTACCAAACTACCTAGAAAATAGGGCTTGAAAGAATGGTTAAGAACTATCAGCCTTGGCTGAGCCCCGGTGGCTTAGTGGTTGTGCGCGGGGCTGCAGTCCACTGGGACGGAGGTTCAATTCCAGCAGTGGGGCTGGGCCTCCTACTCCCACCACCGAGAGCAGTGATGCCCTCCCCAAAAAAAGAACTATTAGCCTTATTAATATGTTATTGTGTGTGTGGGAGAGGGCATATGTCAAGGGCACTGAGAACTTCAGCACTTCATAGAGAATTCTTAGTTTCTAGGTAAGCCTGCCTCCAGGCTGGAATAATTTAGTCACCTGACTTTTCTGTAACTATTATTTTTGGCTTCATGAAGCAACATTCATATACAAGTGGTCCTTTTCCATTTCTTAAAAGTCTTTTGTAGGACACTAACAGCCCTCTCCCCATGCACACACTTCCCTACATGACATGTGCAAAAATCACAGGTCACAAAGTCAATGCTCAAACACAAATAAATGGATACATGTGGATGGTGATTTTGCCATTACTATTTCAAGCCATTTTGGTGAGAGCATGACCTTTTTTGGTCAAAAAAGAGATAACTTCTTTGATGGGATTTATAAACATGATAAGAAAAACCATGTGAGTTATAAAGACATCCTACTTTTTAACAATTTAACAACATCCAGCAGCATTTTAAAATTAAAATATACTATGATGCTATCTTTGCATTTTATGAAAAATTTTGTTGCTCCATATAGACCAAAATTTAAATCAAGAACACTCCCACCCCACTCCCACCCCCAGTCAATGGTTTCCCGCTTAAAATCTGTTCACTTTACCTTAGAGTCAAATTCAATGTAATTGATAGGGAGGGCCACTTTTCAACAATGAGTTGGCTGTTGTGAAATAAGATGACGTGCCTGTATATACAATGCCAGGCCACGTTCATATCATGAATTTCAGCACACCCGCACCAGCTAGAGAGGGTGTTAGTAAGGTCACACGTCCAAGCACCTGTATTTGTTTCTTCTGGGTTCTCGTTACCTCCTTGGCAAGGGAGAGATGGGAGGAGGGGAGAGGGGAAGCTTCAGAAAGTTTCCACAATGCGCTGTGAATTACTTAAATCCGTCTCACAAACTGTTTCCTGCACAATGAAAGGCCGGTGACATTTTCAGAGCCCGTTGTTTACCTTGGGATGTGAGGGATGTTAAAATTCTTTGTGTTTAAACCACAACATTGACGAGTGGCGTGAGACAAAACTGATGGCAGGCAGTAAGTGGTCAGGCACTGGCGATTGGAAGGAAGCGGGCTATTGAATTACACGCGTCAAAAACAGGCAAATCCACTGGAGTTGGCAAACACTGCAGAGCTGCCAGAAGGGATTCCTCCACCCTTCCCTTTCACCTGCCTGAGCTCATTTCGCCTGATGCAGCGCCACATAGTTCTCTGTCTTCTTTAGCGCAAAGAGAATAAAACCCAAATTGTGTAAGTAAGTTGCCAACAAGTTGACTCCAGGTAGTGGCACGAAAACCCTATATGTGTCAGCATACAACTACGCGCCACGGAATTTTCACCAGCTGAATTATCAGAATTAGATCGCCAAGCGTTTCTTCTTGGCAGCCTCCAGGAGGCCTCTTTAGCAGGCCATGCAGTAATCTTGTGCATTCACCCAGGAACTCCATATGCTATTCGAAGTCAGGGTAGCCTCCTGATTAGTCTGATCTACACCCTGCTATGGAAAGCTGGAGCCAAGAGAGAGATAAAGGTTAAACAGAGAGATGCCTGTTGAGAGAGAAACATTTGGAGGTGGACTGCTCAGGATTTACATTGCTAAAAATAACTATACTTATAAACAAATATTTAATTTTCTACAAAGGCACTAACAATTACAAAAGAAAGGAGAGAAAGCATCTTTTAAACAAATGATGCCGACATAACTGCAGAGTCTTGTGGAAAAATGAATCTTAACCCCTAATTCACACCAAATACACATAAATTAATTTGAGGTGGATCATAGGCCTAAATAAAAAAGGTAAAATCATTCAGCTTTTAGAACACAATGTCTTCATGATGTGGACATAGGCAAGGGTTTCTCAGACATATTTTATACACAAATTCTTATGCATTCACCAACATATAAGTTAGAGTTAATCACAATATTAAATTTCTACTCATCAAAACACACATTATAACCTAAACAAACAAGTTTCACGTTGAGAAAATATGCTCACTAAATAAGTACCTGACTAAAGACTGGGAGCTAGAAAATAAAACAAAGTTCTACAGTTCAATAATTTGGAAACAAACAGACAATAAAACAAAAAAAAAAAGGGCTGAGCTTCGGTGGCGTAGTGGCTGTGCGTGGGACTGCGGCCCACTGGGATGGAGGTTCAATTCCAGCTCCACAGGAACAAAGGTTGGGCCTCATACTCTCTCCACCAGAGGGCCATGATGCCTCCAAAACCAAAACCAAGACCAAAAAAAAACAAAACAAAAACCCAAAATAGGAGTGAATGATATGGACAGACACTTCACAAAAGAAGATATTCAAATTAACACATCATTAATCATGAGGAAAACAAAAACTAAGACACAATGAGATGCCTTGCATACAGTAATCTTGGATTAATAAAGAAAGATAATGTAAATACTGAGTATTACACAACAAGCAAATTACCACAGAGTCCATTCTGGCTCACAGTACCTTGTAGGACAGAATAAGAGTGCCCCATGGGATTTCCAAGGTTATAATTTGTACAGGCGGAGACTGCCATGCCTTTCTCCTCCAGAAAGGATAGTAGGTTTGGACAAGCAACCTTTCTATTAGCAGCTAAGAATTGAACATCTGCACCCCCAGGGGTCCTCTGTATTCCCACCTGGATGACAAAAAAGAAGAAGATTGCCAACATCGAATGTTGGAAAGAAGGTTGCAGAAATGGAATTCTCATACACTGTAAGTGAGAATGCAGAGTGGCACAATACTTTGGGAAGGCGTCAGGCAATTTCTTATAAAACATACACTGACTCTGTTGTCATTGTCAGGTACTGTTGAGTTGATTAGGTCTCATAGTAACTCCAGGTGGCCGAGTGGATCTATTCCATGGAGTTTTTCTCCTCTGTGGTCTTTAGGAATGCGGGATGCCTGATTCTCTCCTACGGAAGCAACATCAGTCAGCAGCCAAGTATTTAACCATTGTGCCCCCTTGACGTGGGCTACTGCCCTATCACCCAGAATTTCCAATGCTGGTCATTTACTCATAATAACATATGCTTTAAAGTGGAAAACTGGAAACAGTCTGCATATTCATTCACCTGTATAAAACTAGATAAACACATTGTGGTGCATCATACAATGAAATACTACTCAGCAATAAAAAGGAATAAACTCCTGAAACATGCAGGAACATGATGCATCCTATCAATATACCTAGTGACAGAGGCTTGCACAAGGAAACATTTAGTACTATATTATTCCATGGAGTTCCAGCTCAGATAAAATCTGCTTCGGAAGAAATGAAGGAAAATAGTAAAGGGGATTGGCTGGGAGGGAATATGAGAGAAATTTCTGGAGATAAGTTAATGTTCTATATTTGTTTGAGTTTGCTTAGTTTACAGAGGTATCCACATTTATCAAGGTTTGACAAATGTACATTTGAGATCTATGTACTTCAATGTATGCAAAATTTATGGGGGGAAAACCTAAACTGTACTCTCTAGGCTAATGATACATGTAGAAGCCATTGGGGGAAATATGCTGCTGTCTACAGAGAAATTAAATGCTAAGCTAAAAATCCGAATTGAGTAATGGGTGAATATCAAGAGGAAAGATGAAAGGCAGATAGAGATAGCTGTATGGATCGATGATTTGATTCAATTATATATATATATATATATATATATATATACAGAGTAAAGCAAGCAAAATGTTAATGGAAGAATGAATCTATATAGAAAATATGGTATAAAAGTTCATTATAAAATGATTCTAATATTGCTATAGGTTTATAAATTTTCAAAAGAAAATGGGAAAAGGGTTGTTTTTTTTGGTTTTGTTTTGTTCTTTTTGTTTTTTGGGCCTCACTGCCTTCTCGTGGTGGGAGTAGGAGGCCCAGTCTTTGCTCCTGTGGAGCTACTGCTGGAATGGAACCTCCATCCCTGTGGGCCGCAGTCCCGCACACAACCACTCTGCCATGGGGGCTCAGCCTGAAAAGGGTTGGTTTCTAAGAGGAAGAATTGATCTTTGAATGATCTTTTGGGGCATCATTTTTAAAATATCATTTTAATGAATCTCTAATGTGTTTATTTACTCATTTATCTAGTGTTGATTTACTTTATTCAGAGCACTAAAAAGTAAGCCAGGGTGGTACTTTGAGGTTCTTCCAGTATTAGTTCTATAGGTGTGAGATGGGGGAGGGAAAAGACATTAGGTAAAAAAAATTGAGACGTATTCACTGAGGATTTGTTACCTACTCAGTTAAGTGATACAAAGACCCAAACGGTCCCAGTCTTACCTGTGGAGACTCCCTTTCATAGGACAGCCATGAAAAAAGGAGCAAAGGGCTGAGCCCTGGCGGCGTAGTGGTTGTGCACGGGACTGCAGCCCATTGGGATGGAGGTTCAATTCCAGCAGTGGGACTGGGCCTCCTACTCCCACCACCAGAGTGCAGTGATGCGCCCCCCCCCCTCAAAAAAAAAGGAAAGAAAAAAGGAGCAAAGGTCAGCCCTACACACTCTTGAGGGCGAAGCCAAATAGCCCAAAGTTCAGCAGTATCTTCCATCCCAGCACTGAGGTGGGAGAGCCGAAGCACAATGCCTCCTCTCTTCCCATGCTGTCACGGCATACTGTTCCCTCTGTCTGCCAGACTACATTATTCCACCTCACTCAAGTCTGTGTCCATGCCTATTTCCTCTGGATTGTCCTCCCTGAGTCTGATACCCTTCCTTGTTGTATGACTCCAGAGAACAATATTCCTTTATTTGAAAGTATTCGGGACATTTCATAATTATAAGTTTATTTGAGTGATCCTTTGAGTCATGTGATTCTCCTCTCGTAGATTTTAAAGATCTGTGAGAGACCCACTGCCATTGAGTAAATTACCACTCATAGTGACCCTAGAAGACAGGACAGAATAGGACAGAATTTGCCCCTGTAGGTTTCTAAGACGTTAACTCTTTAAAAGAGTAGAAATCCTCTCTTCCTCTCCTTTAACCTGGTGCATCAAGACTCGAAAACACCATACTGGCATGAAGCAGGGAACCAATAGAGATATATGCAGGGTTGATCCCAATGCCAACTACCTGGACACCCCCCACCCCTCCCAGAAGAAAGCACTACACAGGTCAGCACTGAAGCTACAAGTCAAGGAAAGCGATGTGTCTGATCAGAGGACACAGGAGCAGGAAAAGAGCGAATAAGAAAGGATGGAACACATCTTAGCCCACCAAATCCCAAGGATGATATTCCTGCTCAGAGCAGTCAATGCACAGAGAGGACCACAGGCCCAGCCCCACCATGAGATAAGGCATCCCTCACTGACCTATATGAGTGACAACACTTGAGGCACAGTCTGGGAATTGTGCCCAATCTGGCCCCACCACACTGGGGTGAAAGGCTAAGGGCACGCAACCGAGCAGCAAGCAGAGCAAAGCAATGAAGGTCCCGGGGAATGCCAAAAGTAGACTTTGGTGCCAGGATGTTGCACACCAGCAGACTCTATCAGAAGACACTCCTAAAAAACAACCAACAGACCTGGAATTACTTATAGGCTTTTCTTTTTCTTTGTCATTTTTTGTTGTTGTTGTTGTTGTTTTGTTTTGCTCAGTCATGTTTTTGTGCTTATTGTCTCTGCAAGCCTATCTAGATAAGATAGGCGGGATAAACAATCCATGGGAGAAAACAATGGTTGGGATGGGGGAAACCGGAAGGGAAAGGTGGGGGGAAGGAAGTGGGTGTTAACAAATCCAGGGACAAGGGAACAACAAGTAATCTAAAATTGATGGTAACGAGGATGTAGGATGTCTGGTAGGGCTTGTTCCAGGGTCATGTAACCAAGAGAAATTACTGAAACCTGAATGAAGGCCAAACATGATAGTGGGACAAGAGGAAAGTAAAAGGAATTAGAGATAAGAACTATGAGGCAAAAGGCATTTATGAAGGTCTAAATACAGGCATGTACATATTTAAATATATTTATATGATAGGGAAATAGACCTATGTACATATGTTAAGTATCAAGGTAGCAGATGGACATTGGGCCTCTACTCCCTCAACCCAAGAATACTTTGTTTAATAACCTGGCATTCTGTGATGCTCAACTTCCTGGTACAATCACTCAAGACAAAACTGGTACATAGCAAATGTGGTGAAGAAAGTTGATGGTGCACGGCTATCAAAACATATACTGTCTGGGGTGTTAAAGGCTTGAAGACAAACAAATGGCCTTCTAGCTGAGAAGCAACAAAGTCCACATGAAATAAGCACACCAGCCTATGTGATCATTAGGTGTTGACAGGATCAGGCATCAGACATTAAAGATGCAGGAAAAAAAAATCATATCAATGTGAATAAGGAAGAATGTAAAGTGGATACCCAAAGCCCATCTGTACACAATTGGATATCCCCTTATAGAAGGGTCACAGGGAGGAGATGAACCAGTCAGGATACAATATAGAGCCAATGAAGCATTCAGCTTTCCTTTAGTTCCTTAATGCTTCCTCTGCCCTCCACCACTATCATGGTCTGAATTCTACCTTACAAATATGGCTAGATCAGAACATGTACATGGGTACAGAATAGAACTGGAAACACAGGGAATCCGGGAAAGATGACTCTCTTAAGAGAAATAATAAGAGTAGTGATACCAGGAGGGTAAGGGGCAGGTGGGGGGAGAAAGAAGGAACTGATGACAATGATCTACATATAACCCCCTCCCTGGGGGACAGACAACAGGAAAGTGGGTAAAGAGAGACATTGGTCAGTGTAACATATGAAAAAATAATTTATAAATAATACAGGGTTCATGAGGGAGGGAGCGAGAGGGTGGGAGAAAAACTGAGGAGCTGATATCAAGGGTTCAAGTAGAAAATAAAAGGCTTTGAAAATGATGGTAACAATGTGCTTGACACAGTGGCTGTCTGTATGGATTGTGGTAAGAGCCCCCAATAAAGTGATTTTTTTAAAAAAAGGAGTAGGAATCCTTCTCTTTCTCCTGAGGAGAGACTAGTGAGTTTGAACTGCTGAGCCTTCAGTGAGGAGTCCAGTGCTCAACCCATGATGTCATCAGAGCTCCATTCATGAGAGAAGGACCTGTATTTTTTTATAATCCCAGTCTTATTCTCAGGAATTTGATGTACATATCACATAGAAAATTACATAGAAAAATACAAAAAAGGGTTATTGTTATTATTGTTAGAAAAGTGGGGCAGTCTTTGTTATTTCCATCTAATGATACTGTCCAAAAGGCTTGTGATAAGATAATTTACCAAAAGAGAAAATCTTTGTGGAATCATCAACTGTTATGTTGGAAAGTATATGGGGAGTTTGGGAGGGACCTAGTTCACCTATATTGTACTATACTGTTAAACATGTAAGTATCTTTGGTTAAAAAAAAAAGTTCAGCAAATTATTTTAATCATAGTTTTATAGAATTGAAACCAAATCAACTTTTAGTTCTTTGGAATCAATCATTCTGCAATGCAGGCAATATAATGCTGAGTAATAGTAATAATAGTTGTATATATTATTCAAGCATTATATTAAGTAGTAACCATCAGTAGAGATATCTATTGAATAGTTATTACTAGTGACAGTATTACCAGGATATCTGCTAAATTATGAGAGCAGTGCATTGCTGTGAGAAAAGCACAAGGTTATATGACCAAGAAACTCATGATTATGTAAATCACAGATGAGCTAATATCTGAGCCAATGATCTTGGGAATTAGTATCTTCACACCTACAAAATTAGTATCTTCCCCTACAAACATAGGGGAATAATAGCAAGTTTGTTGTAAGCATTAGAAATTATGAATATAGGGTTGAGCCCCGGTGGCTTAGTGGTTGTGTGCGGGACTGCGGCCCACTGGGATGGAGGTTCAATTCCAGCAGTGGGGCTAGGCCTCCTACTCCCACCACTGGAAAGCAGTGATTCCCCCCCCCCCCAAAAAAAAAAGAAATTATGAATATATGTGAGGATAGGTTAAAAAGTATTGTGACAGGCTGAGCCCCGGTGGCATAGTGGTTGTGCATGGGACTGCGGCCCACTGGATTGGAGGTTCAAATCCAGCAACAAGGCTGGGCCTCCTACTCCCACCACCAGAGGGCAGTGATGCCCCCCAAAACAAAAAAACAAAAACAAACAAACAAAAAACCTAAAACAAAAAAAAGTATTGTGACATCATAGATAGCTGTATAAAACAAATACATCAAAATTGTGAAACTATTTTTTAAAAATATATATCGTCCATCTAGGTATATATACTTCTGAAGGTAGTGTTTCCATCTCTTTAACTCTTCCCTGAAGAATTTCATGCTCTTTGATTATACACCATGTCAAAAAGACTTTTGGGGCATCAAGGAACTCATTTTCTTTTAGATGTTCATTAAAGTTGGGGAACAAAAAAGAGTCTAGACCTCAGTGCTCTAGAGTGATTGGGATAAAGTTATCATAGAACAGTCTGGAAGAATGAGTAAATGCATTGTAATGATGGGGACTATTTCTTGGCGCAACTTTCCTCGCCTTTTGCTCACTATGCAGCTTAAATTTTCTAAAATCTTCTTCATAATAAGCCCAAAGAAGCCCTGGTGGCATAGTGGGTTAAACATTGGGCTAACCACAAAATCAGCACTTCAAAACCCCCAGCTACTCTGAGGGTGGTGGGGGCATTGGTGGGTATTGGAGAGTGGTGGTAAGATTTTCTTCTCCCAGAGAGCATTACAGACTTGGAAATTCATCAGGGCAATTCTACTCTGTCCACTAGGGTCACTGTGCACCTGAATAGACCAGTGGTTCTCAACCTTCCTAATGACACAACCCTTTAAGACAGTTCCTCATGTTATGGTGACTCCCAACCATAGAATAATTTTTGTTGATATCTCACAATTGCAATTTTGCTACTCTTATAAATTATATAATGTAAATATCTGATATGCAGGATGTATTTTTTAAATCAGGCCTCTTATATCTCTTACCACAGTCCATACACTCATCCAATATGTCAAGCACATTTGCACATATGCTGCCATCAACATTTTCAAAGCATTCTCTTCCCACTTGAGCCCCTAATATCAGCTCCCCATTTCTTCCTCCCTCTCTCCCCAACATTCCCTTCCTCATGAACCCTGGACAAGTTATAAATTGTTATTTTCATATCTTACATCATCCTCGATCACTCCTCACCCACTTTTCCATTGTTTGTCCCCCTGAGATGGGGATATAGGTTGATCATTGTGATTGATTCCCCTTTTCTCTCCCCACTCTTCCCTAATACTTCTGGTATCTCTACTCTCATTGGTGGCCCTGGAGGGTTTCTCTATCCTGGATTCCCTGTGTTGTAGGCTCTTATCTGTAGCAGTGTGCATACTCTGGTCTAATCCGATTTGTACAGTAGAATTGAGATCAGTAGAATTGAGATAGTGGAAGGTGGTGGGGGCTGGGGAAAGCACCAAAGAACTAGTGGAAAGTTGAATCATCAGTGCTATACTGGATATGGAGTGGTTCATTTTTTCCATGTGACCTCTTTGTAGAGGGATGTCCATTATCTACAGATGGGCATTGGGTCTCTACTCCATGCCCCCCCCCCTCAATTCACTTTGGGTATGATTTTTTTCTGGGTCTTAGATGCCTGGTATCTGACCCCATGGACACCTCACGATCACACAGGCTGGTGTGCTCCTTTCATATGCGATTGGTTGCTTCTCATCTAGATGACCGCTTGTTTGTTTTCAAGCCTCTAACACCCCAGATACTGTATCTTTTGATAGCCAGAGACCACCAGCTTGCTTCACCACATTTACTTATGCACCATTTTGTCTTTAGTGATTGTTTGGGAAAGTAAGCATCAGAATGCTGGATTGTTAGAACAAAGTGTTCTTGTGTTGAGGGAGTACTTGAGTAAAGACCCAATGTCCCTGTGCAACTTTAATTCATATATATATATATATATATATGCCTTTATTTAGACTTCTACAAATGTTCTTTGCCTCTTTCTTCTACTTCTTTTTACTTTCCTCTTGTCCCACCATCATGTTCGGCCTTCATTTGAATTTAATAATTCCTCGCTGCTAAATTGCCCTTGATTAAGCCCCACTAGGCATCTTATGCTTTCTCTCCATTGATTTTAGTTCACTTGTCCCTGGGTTGGTTCCCGCCCTCATGCCGTCCTTTTCCCCACCCCCTTCTCCTATATCCCCCCAGAACCATTGGTCCCATTCTTTTCATCTCCGAAATAATCTTATCTAGATAGACCTGCAGATACATTAATAAGCACAAAAACTCAGCAAAGCTAAATAAAACAAAAAGTGAACACAAGACCTACAGAACAATAACAAGAAAAACAAATCCACTGGCAAAAATGGAGAGGCCTATAAATGATTCAAGGTCTGTTTGTTGGTCTTTACAAGTATTTTCCAGTTGAGTCTGATGGGGTGCCACACTTTGTCTCCAAAGCCTATTTTTGGTAATCCCTGGGATTTCATCACGCTGTTCCCCTTGCTGATCTTTTGCATGCCCTTAGTGTTTCACCCCAGTGTGATGGGATCAGATTGTGCACAAGTCCTGCACTGTGTCTGCAGTATTGTCCCCCACAGTGCTGTAGTTTAGTGCGGAATATCATGTCTAGTGGTGGGGCCAGGCCTATGATCCTCTCTGTGCGCTGTCTGCTCTGAGCAGGAATATTGTCCTGGGGGTTTAGTGGGCCAGGTTATCCTCCCTTGCCTCTCTTTCCCTTTTCATTTCTCCCATGTGCTCAAATTAGACAAGCCCCTCTCCCCATGCTGTAGTCCCAGTGCTGTCCTCTGAAGTGTATGCTTCTGGGCAGGGGTTGGTCTACATAGTTGAGATTGGGTCTGGCCCCACAAGCCTCTCTACTGGTTCCCTGGTACATACTGGTATGTTGGATTCACATCTTGGCACATCAGGCTGAAGCCTGGTCTCTCTCTTCCTCTCCTGTGGAGATATAAACAATACGCTCCCCTTGAGTGAGTTAGTGCTCTGCTACCCCCACCCATGGTTTTTCCCCCTTTTCTTTCCCCCTCTTATTAGTTGGCTTCCGTATGTATCCCTGGATTGGGTTTGGTCCCTGCCATACTTGCTGGATATCACCCCAGGGATGTTTGTAGCTTTTTCTCTATGCCCCGTTTTTTAAGCTTACCTCAGTGGACTTATGTTGTACTTGTCCTTTTGTGCTTGGATTACTTCGCTTAGCATGATTTCCTCCAATTCTTCCCATGCAGCAAAGTGCTTCATATGTTCATCACTGATTTATATGGATGCATAGTACTCCATTGTATGTACCACAGTTGTTTTTTTTTTTTTATCCATTCATTTGTTAATGAAAATTTGGGTTGTTTCCAACTCCTTGCATTTGTGAACTGTGCCACAATGAACATTGGAGCACAGATGTCTGGCCATGTCTGCTTCTTCTGGGTATATACCAAGTAGGGGGATTGCTGGGTCATGTGGTCATATGGTAGCTCAATTTCCATCTGTTTTAGATATCTCAAAATCGATTTCCATAGTGGCTACACATACCGACAGGTTCACCAACAGTGGACGTGAGTTCCTATCTCACTGCAGTTCCTCCAACACTTGTTATGTTCTGATTTTTTTGAATCAGGTTATCTTTAAGGGTGTTAAAAGGCATTTCAGAGTTGTTTTAATTTGAATTTCTTTTATGGCTAATGACAGGGAACATTTTCTCTTGTTTATTGGCCATTTGTATTTCTGCCCCCTGTTAAACTTCTGTTGAGGTCCTTTGCCCACCTCCTTAGTGGGCAGTTACTTTTTTTCTTATTATAAGTTTGCAAAGTATTGTAGATTTTAGCCATAAGCTCTTTGTCTGATGTGTCATTGATAAAGATGTTTTCCCAGTCTGTAGGCTTTCTTATTACTCTCAAGGTGAATTCATTTACTATACACAAGTGTTTTATCTTCAGCACATCCCGCTTGTCAATTTGTGACTCTTTTGTATTTGTATCCTTACCTCTTTCTGATAGCCTATACTCCCTGTGCCAAGGTTCTCAGGTTTCTCCCAATTCCCTCATTAATGACCCTAATCATTTGGGGTTTTACCTCAAGGTCTGTTACCCATCTTGATTTTATTCTTGTGCATGGAATGAGGTAAGGGTCTTGCTTCATTTTTTCCACTACTTATTGGAGAGAGCATCTGCTACCCATTTGATATTTTTGGAGCTCTTATAAAAAATCAGTTGTTGTTGTTGTTTAATGATATTTTAATTTCTGGGTTTTCAGCTCTTTTCCTTTGGACTGAATATGTGTTGTTACACCACTATTACAGTTTTGACGACTATGGCTGTATAATATGCACTGAAGTCAGATATAATAAACCCTCCCACTTTGTCCTCTGCTAATTCTGGACTTCTTCTCTCTCCATATAAATTTGGTAATCAGTTTTTTGCCAATTAATTGAAGAAGGATGATGGTATTCGTATCAGGATAGCAACATTAAACTTATTTAGTACCTTGGGCAGAACTGACATCTTTACTATATTGATTCTTCCAATCCATGAGCATGGAATATTCTTCCATTTGTTGAGGTCACTATTTTTTTCTTGTAATAGTGTTCTGTACACTATTTGTTTTCCTCATACAAATCTTTTGGGTTTTTTTTCTTTTTTTTTTAGTCTAGATGTTTCCATTTGTTCTTAGCTATTATAAAGGGTACTAACTTTTAAATTGCCTCTTCTGTGTTCTTGTCTGTTTTATGTGCTTTTGTATTCTATTGACCAGTATTTTGGTAAGGATGTTTGCATCAATGTTCATTAGGGATATTGGTCTGTAGTTCTCAATTCTTATGGGATCGTTGCCCACTTTAGGTATCGAGTTATACTAGCTTCATAGAAAGGGTTGGTGGCGGGGGTGGGTGGAGCAGGGGGTAAGTGGTTGAGTGTGGGACTGCGACAAGAGGGCAGTGATGCCCCCCAAAAAATAAAATAAAAAAATAAGAAAGAGTTTGGAGGGCTGAGCCCCAGTGGGGTAGTGGTTGAGTGCGGGACTGTGACCCATGGGCTTGGCTGTTTAAATCCAGCAGCAGCTCTCCAGTAGTAAGGCTGGGTAGCTCCCACGACCACCACAAGGCAGTGATGTTTCCCTCCCTCTCGCCCCCCCCCCCAAAAAAAAAAGAAAGAATTTGGAAGTTTTCCATCTTTTTCTTTGTTCTGGAAGAGTTTGTGCTGGATTGGTGTCACTTCTTCCCTGAATGCTTGGTAGAATTCTCCCATGAAACCATCTGGCCTGGGAGGTTTTTTTGTTGTTGTTGGTAATCACTTGATAATCTTATTTCTTTGCTATGAGTGTCTTGAGGTTTTTGACACATATTTGGTACAGTCTAAGGAGGGATTGTTTCTCCAAGTATTTGTTCATGCCTTTCAAGTTGCTGAATTTGTTATGGTATAGGCCTTCATACTACTGTGCAATTATCCTTTTGATTTCCTCAGGGTCGGTTGCAATGTCCTGTTTCCTCCCTCATCCTTGTTATTGAAATGTGTTCCTTGCTTTCTTTACTTAGGTATGCCAGTGGTCTATCAATTCTATTAATCCTTAACAACACCCCCCCCAAAAAAGGCCCCCCAACTTTTAGCTGCATTAATTTTTTTCCAGTTTTCTTTTTTCCCTCCCCTGTATCTTAACCCTGACTTTTATTATTGCTTTCCTTTTTCTATATATAGGATTGTTTTGTTGACTGATGTAATTGGTGTAAGTTTTCTGACAACATACCAACCACAAGTCTCTCTTTTTCATGTGTGCAGGTATTACTCTCAGTCTTTCTTTGATAAATGCCTTTTCTGTTTCAAAAAATATTTTGATACATCCTATTTTCATTCTCATTGGTTAACAGAACCTTCCTGATAACATCTCTAATCTTTTTCAATAGAGAGTTATCTTCCAATCTTTTTTTTTTTTTTTTTTTTTTTGCATCACTGCCCTCCAGTGATGGGAGTAGCAGGCCAGGCTTTGCTGCTGGATTTGAACCTCCAACCCAGTGGGCCACAGTCCCGCGCACAACCACTACGCCACCGGGGCTCAGCCCTCCTCCAATCATTTGCCCATGTTTTCTTCATTGTTCTTTTGTTGGTTTCCTGATGGCACAGTGGTCGGAGAGAAATATCTGTATAATCTCTAGGTGCTTCAATTTACTCAGGTTTCACTTATGTTCCAGTATGTGGTCTATCTTCAAGTATGTGCCATGTGGGCTTGAAAAAGAATGGGAATAATTTTTGCATTTGGCTGGGAAGCTCTGAAATTGTCTATCAGGTCAAGTTGTCCAATTGTGCTTTTCAAATCTGTAGCCTGCTTGTTAAGCTTTTTTCCCTGTGATCTGTCTTTTTCAGAGAGTGGTGTATTAAAGTCGCCTACTATAATTGCTGAGCTTGTTATTTCTTTTTCATCTTTTGGAGTGTCTGATTTACAAATTTCATTAGGTCACTTATTGGGCGTGTACATATTTATTATGTTCACTTGTTCTTGTTCTACTGTTGTCTTGAGCATTACATAGTACCCTTCTTTGTCTCTTGTTTAGCTTGTACCTTGAGATCAATTTTGTCAGAGATTAACTTTGCTAATCCTGCTTTTTTTTTTTTTGCATTGCTATTTGTTTGGTACATTTTCTCCACTTTTAATTCTCAACCTTATTTTGTATGCAAGCTTGTGATGTGTCTCCTGTAGGCAACAAATTGACGGGTTATGTTTTCTAAGACAATCTGTTAGCCTGTGCCTTTTAATGCCTCAGTTCAGTCCATTAATATTCAGTGTTATTACATCCATCTGTGGACTCTGTGATGTCTTCTTGTACCTTTTGTGTACCATCTTAATTAGTTTGTGTTGTGTATGTGTGGTTCATTCTTGCCTTCTTCACTAACGAGCTGATGCTATCTTGGGGGATGTTTTCTCTGGGTGGAGTTTTCCTATGTGATTGTGATAGGTAGGTTTATTGTGCCAACATGGCCTATGAACAATTGTGGGGTCAATTAAAGGCAGAAAGATAAATATCTTGGCAAACCTTGCCTTTCTTGTCTCTTGCTTTTTGATAATCATACCAGTGTACCAGGCTGCTTTAGCTTGTTCTCTGCCTCAGTTTGAAAGCTACACTACCTGTGGGACACCTAACCCGTGAACTGTGTCACTGTACTTTGAGATTTCTTCAAAACTTGTTTCGCCACTCTTCTAGAGAATACATTACTTGAGCTGGAAATTGTTGATGCCTGTTACCTGGCTGACCATTGGTGTTCTGCCTTGCTGTTTGCTGCCTGTGCACAGACAGCCTGAATTGCTCTACAGAGGACCACTTGGAGGCCCTCGAGACTTGAAGGACTGCAGTGTATTAGCTGCCTCACTGAAGTGAGTTGCATTTAGCCATCCGTGTTGCTTTCTAGATTATTTTTTATGTCACACACACAATCATTAGTGTACTGGTTTTGTTTCTTTAGAGAACCCTGTCTAACATAGTGATGGTCTCTTATTTGTGCTTGTTGAGTGTTGATCTTCTGCCCACATTGGGTGCGCAACTATCATTTATAGGGCTGGGTTCCTTTTTATGTATTGTTTTAGTGTCCCCTTGTCTGGGAAAACTCTTTTCCATCTAGCTTGATGGCTAATTTGGCCTCTGTGTTCGTTTGGGTAGACAAGAGAAACAAATGCACAGAAACCCATACGTATATAAGAGAGTTTTATAAAAAGGGTAAATGTACACTAAGAAAACATCCCAACCCAGTGCTGTCCAAGCCCATAAGTCCAACATTAGTCCATATGTCTAATCCACCAATCCACAAAGTCCTCCTCAATCTCACAAAACCACACACAATGATGCCAACTGCAGAAATAAAGCTGAATCAGTGAGCATGTAAGCATCTCAGCACTGGCAGGGGTCTCCATGAGGCTTCTTCAGTACCCAGGGTTGTATCAGGGTATGTCCATGTGGCTTCTCCTCAGGGATATTTCATAGAAAGTGAGTCTTGCCTGCTGAACCAGCAAACTGGTCTCATCATCAGACAGGAAGAGACCCAAGAATTCCAAAGGTGAGGCTCACTGAGCCATTTATATCTCTTCCCTTCAATTAACCTCACACGTGTTCATCTGCCAGGGTGGCACAATAAACTTTAACTATCTCAGTGAGATATAATATTCTTGGGTTTGTTTTTTTCCTTCAATTTTTGGAATATGTTGCTGCTGATAAGTCTGAACATATTCATTTGTGGGTACCTTTATAAGTGACTATTGTCTTTTCCTAGTCACTTTTATGATTATCTTCTTTCCCTCATAGTTGGATAATTTAACTATTATGTGTCTTGGTGACTTCTTCTTGGGATTCAGTCTGACTGGTGTTCAGTCTCCTAAATAGTTGCTCATTTTCATTTATTAATCCTGGGAAGTTTTCCTCTAAATAGTCTCTTGCTAAGTTCACTGTTGATTTCTTTATTGTGTCTCATACTGGCCATCCAGTTACTCTAATATCACTCCTCCTCATACATCAGACATGGCTCTCAGGTTTTCTTCAGCTTCTCTCTCTCTTACTTGACTGTTTTTCCCATTTGTATAAATCAGCTTGGTTATCCTCTAGGTTACTGCTTCAATTATTTGCCTCCTTAAGTCTCTTGGCAAAGTCTGTTAATTTGCTAGTGAATTTTGTTATTTCATCCCTTAGGTCTTGGTTTGTTGTCTTTATCTCCTCTATTATTTCATCTTTTTTCTGTATTGCTTCACTCATATCCTGCATGACTCCAAGCAGTATTCTGAAGATTTCTGTGGCGAGTTAATGTCTGCTTCTTTGATGTAAGGTGTGAGGTTCATGACTTCTTCTGTTATTGCCTTCTTTTTCTCCTTTTTTGTTGAGGTTATTTGGGCTGGTTTCTGGTTATGCTTTGTTTTGGAGGAGCCCAGCACCATCTTCCAGAGTCGAAGAGCACTGGAACTCTCTCTTGAGGGACTCATATGAGTGTTCCTTTGAACTTCTTGCAGGTAGCTTAACTGTGGGATCAGGCTACCACTTTATCTTCTTGTGGTTTCACTCTAATCTTAGCGAATCAGTTTTCCATTATTTGGGATGTGAGTTGCATATTCCTCTCACAGGATGTTGGTCAGATGGTTGTGCACCCATGAGGATGGAGTTTCCTTAGGTGGAGGGGAGAGGCAATGGAGTCTGGTAGGGACTTATTAAAGGAAAGAGATACAAGCAAAGACAAAATAATGGGTCAAAAAAGAAAACAATAAAAAAGAAAAACGGAATCTTTGAAACTGGTTGGAAAGAGAGAAGAATAGAAGAAGAGGTAAAAAGAAGGAAAAGCGAAAGAAAAGAAAAAATAGATAGCTGAGCCCTGTGCCATGCCATGTGTAGCACTGCATGCTATGTGCAGCACTGCCACAGGACACAGGCTGGAGTTCTTCCTGGTGGGTAGGCAGAGCTGCCCTAAGCAGAGGGTAGTGGCCTGGAAGTCAGCAGTGGCCTGTGAAAGAAAAGAACAGGACAGTAATAGAAAAGATTAAAGAAGGAGTAGTAGGAGGAGAAGAGAGAGAAGAAAAAGTAAGAGAATGAAAGGGGAAAAACACAACTGTGCTCACCGACTGTGTTAGAAAAAGAGCAGAAAGAAACAAGGAAACAAAGAATAAAGAGCTAGCTGATCCCTGATCACCTGGATGTGGGGTGGAAAGGTTTAAACTCTCCCCAAGGTGGCAGGTTGGTGTGCCCTTTTTTTTGGGGGGGGGGCATCACTGCTCTCCGGTGGTGGGAGTAGGAGGCCCAGCCCCACTGCTGGAATTGAACCTCCGTCCCAGTGGGCCGCAATCCCGCGCACAACCACTACGCCACCGGGGCTCAGCCTGGTGTGCCCTTTTGGTGTGGAGTCCCACCAGTGCTGGGTGGAATTGCCCTAACTGGCAAGATCATTGTAGAGGTCAGACGGAGGTTTCCTCAGCAGCATGGAGCGCTGTAGAGGGCTGCCTTGTGTTGTCTGCATTGCTCCCACAGAGGGCCAGCTGGATTTCCCCCTTCTGTTGGTAGGAGTTGCCCTAGGTGGAGGGTAGTGGCCCAGATGCCAGCAGTGGTGAGTGAAAGGAAAGAGAGGGATAGAGGAGGAAAAAGAAGAAACAAAAAACAGAACTGAACCCATTGAGACTAACAATGGTGGGAAAGATAGAAGGGAGAGAGAAGAAAAAGAATAGTAAGTAAGGGGAGAGCTGAGGCCTGGTCACCTGACCATGGTTCTTGAGGAGTTCCAACCATGCCTCGAGGTAGCGAGTGGTGTGCCCTCTTGGTGTAGGGTCCCTCTACGCTTGGTGAAATTACTCTTGAAGGGAAGATCACAGCAGAGGCCAGGCAATAATTCTTGTAGAGGTGTAGAGAGCTGGAAATCACTGGTATAGCTGCCTTTAGCTTTGTGCAGCACTGCAGTGGGGAGAAGTTCCCTTAGCAATGTGAAGGGAAATACACCAGCCACATGGAGGGCAGGCAGGACCTTCCCAGCTGCATGTAGGATCACTGAAGGTGGACAGTAGCTCCCCCAACCCCCAACCCATGCCAAGACTGCTGGTACCCCAGTGGCTCAGAGGGCCCGTCCCTCTATTTTCCAAGCCAGCTGGAATTGAATTAAATTAAACTGCCCTCTTAGCTATGAACTTTGGGTATGTGCTCAGTGAGAAATTATTAAAAGGAAGCTTGCTCCAAAGGGTCTTTGTTATGTGAAACGTCTCTGGGCTCTGTAGTTAACTTTTGGCATTCCTTAGCACTGACTCCCTTATTATGTTAATGTATGTTAAAAGATTGGTTCTGCCAGTTTGTCTTGGAGTTAATGAGCCTGGGATTTGCAGTTGTTTTTACTGAGAAAATATTCTTACACTTTTTATATTAAGCTTACGTGTGCCCTGATTTGGGGGCTGTCATGCTGACCCCCAGAGGAGGAGATCTAGCTTATTGGAGAGGTTGTTTTATTCTTGGCCAATTGGAACGGAATTCGCTATGGCTACCTGCTTATGCTCTGCCACCTGGCAATCTGATTCAGGTAAAAAAATTTCTGGCATCTTTGCAATTCTTTCAAATCTGTGGCTACCTGAACTGACTCGTCACCCATGCTATGAGCACAAGGCAGCTAATAGTGTGGGGAGCTCTGTTGTGGGATCCTGTGACTCACTTTCAGAGACTGTCCTCTAGTCTGGGATTAGTCCCCATTTTGGACATTAGCCTGGGGAAATTGCTACTCGCTGTCAGACAAGAGCACTGTTAGTTGTTCTATCCAGAGCTCATGTACCCAGCCCCACAAGCCTGGAGGGTTTCAGTGCATTCTCGGTTCACTTTGTGAATGAAAATCAAAAGAAGTGGGGTTCAGAGCAGACCCTAGTACCCTGATTCTAAGTTTAGGACTCAACCACCCAGTCTCCTTCACCTGACCTCCCAACTTGCTTGTCTGGCAGCAGTAGCTCTGAGTGGGTAAATCTAACTGGATGCCATCTTTTTCCATCCTCCACAGGATATATTCTCATTGCTACAAATCGACCATAATTAAAGCATAGTGATTAAGCATTAAACAATATATTTTGAAATATTTATCTCTAATGACAAATAAATCATATTTTGTATTGAAGCATGGTGTAGCATGGATAACAGTCTTAATATAACAAGAGTAAACTCCATTGCTACATTTTGTGACAGTATGCATAAAAAACCAACATCATTGCAAAGGCTGAGATAGCTTCTTTCTCAGCAGATCAGAAATTCTCGGGACAGTCTTGGGAAGAGCACAACCAAGATCATCTTCCACAGCAAGTCTGCTTCTGTGTTTAGAATCGATAATCAACAAGCTGGAAACCCTGTTTCACAAAGGTATGTTGTTGGAAATGGAAGATGGTGCAACACAGTCTCGACAGAACAGGATATGACTGCAAACACTTGGTCCAGAATTTTGTAATTGGAATTGTACAGAAATCAGTTCTCACTGCATCACTGTTAATAAGCTCAATGAACTCCTCTTGTGCCGTCTCAGGAACATCTTCAACTTTGGCTGTGAATGGGCTTCTGGCAAGTGAAAATGGGTGTCAGGTAGATTTGGAAAGTACGATGGAGTTTCGTCTGCAAGCATGTGCAAGTGTTCTTTCACAGAAATTATCATCATAATCCTTTTGTCTGGTTCAATGTCATGTTCCTCAAAGAAAGCAGATAAGGTAGGCAACATGTAAATTTTATTTTTATCCTTTTTTTTTTTTTTTTTTTTTGCCAAAGCTGAAACTTCATTTGGAATGATAAGATCTTTTCAGACAAAACTAGTCATGCTGCATTTGGTCCTTGCTGTGATAAATTTAACTCATTCAAGAGGGCAAAGATGGCAACCAAGTAAACTATTTTCTGCTGTGCACTGTTACTGCTGAAAAGTGCTTCGAACTGAGCTCTTGCTTTCTGATTGAAAACATTTTGAGTTCATCGCAAAGCACAAAAAACATGCTTTAAAAGTTTCCCTCTGGACAACCCTCTCGCTTCATTATGAAATAGCAGATCATTATTGGGCACATCAACTCATTGCACAGTTGTGAAAACAGTCACTGTTTAAAGTGCTCACCTTTACAAATTGACAGAACTTATGACGCTTTTCATGGCTTCTTGTAACTCTCGTAGCGTCTTCATTGCACATAGTTGCCAGTGACTCACATGGTGAGTTCCAACAACTTTTGGTGACTCATTCAGGAGCAAACATTGAAATCCAGATCAACATCCTAGAGAAGCACCATCTGTGCAAACACCATAAACCTTTTCTCAGGAAAACTCACGTTCTTTCAGAAAGGAACCGTGTCAAACTCATCACATACAGCAATTGTCGTTTCAAGAGGTTTACAAAAAAGAAACTTACCTTTAAAGACACCATCATTAATACACCTCATATAAACCAGTAACTGTGAACACTTTGCAACTTCTAGAGATTCATCAAGCTGGATGCTAATTATTGGAAGTGGAGCAGATTGAATTTCCTGGATTACCTGATCAAGAATATCAGCAGATATGTCATCTATTCTTCTGTGGACAGTGCCATTAGATAAGAAAGTTGTCCTCAATTTCATAACAAATTCGTCTTTGATCGTAACTCAAACAATGCTTTTGGCCACTAGCAACAGTAAATCCTCAGTTGTGGCACGAGGTTTTGTAGCTCTGCAGAGTCCGAGTGCCACAAATATGAAGCTTCAACAGTGATGAGGTTTTGTTTGTAGTACTTGCAACCAATGTCAATCTGGCTTTCTTGAGTCCATCAGCTTTCTTTCTAAAATAGTTGGTATCCTTGCTGACAAAGCTCGGATGCTTGCTATTAAAACTGCATTTTGATTTGTTCCATTTCATAGATTTGTCTGATAGAAATTCACAACAAATAACATTGTGGTTTCTCAATCCCTGCTGCAATCATTGAGGTAAAAAATATTTCTAAAAATACTCACTATATTTCGTTTTCTTAACATTATTCTCTACATGATCCATTGCTATGGGATGGTTTGCTAATGAAAATAACACATAACAGCTTTAATAATACAAAAGATGATATATGATACAGTTCAGTCAATATAGTTCATTAGACTTTCCTATGACTTACCATTCTCTGTGTTGATTTTTTTTTACATAACTGTTGCTATCACAAGGAGGAAGTATGCATATCAACCACAGCTGAATATAACAAGATCAATCAGAATCCAGATTAAGTTCTCATGGTGTGTGTGTGTATGTGTATGTATATATATGTATATACATACACACATATATATTTGCAGTAGCTGATTTTACTGTACATGATTTTACATTTACCCAGTAACTGTAATTCATGGTGTCATTTTTACGTCTAATACTGATGCTTCCAACACAGCAGCTGCTTTCGACTCAGTAGCTGCTCTCTACACATGTGTTACTGGTCCGCAGAAGTACATTGTTGGCGCCAACCTTGTCACATACACCTGTATTTGTATGGGGTGTATGTGATGGGGTTTGTGCAGTGATGTCATCACACCAGGTATTTCTATGTGGGCATATTTGCATGTGGGAGGGCCCACCTTAAGATGGATAGAGGAGTGATATCTTCTAAAACCATTAGAAATAAGTGTTTTCTAATGTTCTCAGGTGACCCCTGTGGAAGGGTTGTTTGACCCTCAAAGGGGTTGCAATGCACAGGTTGAGAACTACTGATCTAGGGCTTATGGACTTGAAGTCAAACAAGCAGCCATCTTGCAGCAAAACAACAAGCCTAGATGAATAAGTACACCAGTCTGTGTGAGCATTAAGTATCAAAGAAATCAGAAAACAGGCATCAGAAGACGCAAGACAAACAAACAAACAAACAAGTATTGCTGAGAATGAGGGGTTTGGAGCAGAGACTTTAAACCAACTGCAGACAATGGGACATCTCCTCACAGAAGGGTCACAGAGAGGGAATGAGTCAACCAGGGTGCAGTATAGCGCCAATGAAAAACACAGTATTCCTCGGGTTCTCTGAGATTTCCTCACTCTCCACTATTATGACCCCAGTCCTGACCTTCAGTTCTGACTAGACCAGAGCATGTACACTGATACAGATAAGAGATGGAATCCATGTGAAATATTTATGTTTGCCCTCATTGACACACAGTGTAATAAAGACAGATAAAAGCTCCAAACGTGTCATAACTGCAATAATGAAAGTGTGCCCCAAAGAGAAATTTTGTTTTAGAAGTTAGTATAAAAGACATTTCCCAGGCAAATTAATAGAGAGAGACACTCAAAGCAGAAATACCCTTTAGTGTACATGTTTGCCATGCGTTCAGCAACTCTGCTGAGATCCTAAGATATACAAGGTAAAAGACGAGCAGTAGATCTTGGGTGCTTTGTGTATCATGATAAAAAATGCATATAATTTACTCGGTGGTGATGGAGAGCCAATAAAAGATTTAAACAGGGAAGAGGCAACATCATATTTATCTATTAGGAGTCACATAATGAGTTAAAACAGCCAAAGTTAGAGGTTGGGAGACCAGTCAGGATGTCATTATAATAGAGAAGAGAGAAAAATTGTGATTGGCCATCTAAAATAACCTATCACGGGCTGAGCCCCAGTGGCGTAGTGGTTGTGCGTGGGACTGCGGCCCACTGGGACGGAGGTTCAATTCCAGCAGTGGGGCTGGGCCTCCTACTCCCACCACCGGAGAGCAGTGATGCCAAAAAAAAAAAAAAATAAATAAATAAAATAAAATAACCTATCACTTTCAACTCATCTAAAACAAAAAAGAAAGAAGGAAATCAAGGACTCAAAGAAGAAAGTCGTCTTCAGGATTAATTGCCTATAAGAACTAGATAGTGCTTAACTATCAGCCAGTATGATCTGGGCCACAACAGATCAAAGAGAAGAAAAATACAGAACAGAACTTAATTTATAAAAAAGTCTAGATTTTACTGGACCACTCAAGATAGAGGACTCAATCCTAAGATTATCTTTCAACTTTAAACAGAAATTATCCCTTGAGATTACTGTTTAGATACTGTTTAGTGCATAAAGAAAAATGAGAAATAAGCTGTGGTCAAAAGCTACTCTAAGACAAAGAGGAAAAGGTACGGGACAAAGAAACTAGAGTACTCGGAATGACACTATCAGAACGGAATTATGACACATGACAGAAAATGTAAATGATATCATTGAATAATCTGTGTTGAAATTGCTACATGGTAATCTGATACACTATGTGTGTAAACTTTTACAGTAAATATAATATGTTCTTATTAGATAACAGTAGATAAATAGGTGGCAAAGAAGAAGGGATGAGGGCTTGAATCAGGAAGTGCAGTGTGGGGATGCAGAGGCTAGAATGGACTCAAGAGGTAGTGCAGGGGAAAAGTGCACAAGATTGAATGATGTGTAGAAGAAAGGGAAGAGAGGGGTGCAAGGCGTCGCATGAATTTCTGGTTTGGAGGAGTATGTGGGCAAGTATATATATATATATATATATATATATATATATATATTAGAATTCACATAGAAAAATTAGTGTAGAGAATGCACAAGGAGGTCAGTGGGGAGGGCTTTGATAAGACTCATCTAGAGATTTGTAAGACTATAGAGTCTAGTAGAAAGGGAAATTCTAAGTAGCAAGGAGGGACACTGAGGTGGAGACAAGGTTGGTTTTACGCTCACTGAGTTTGCAGGAACTGTGAGCTCCCAGAATGGAGAGGATCTCCAAAAAGTCAGGGTGCAGCAATTTGAGAGAGTGGGTCAGGGAATCACAATCCAGAAAATCACGGAATGTGACAAGAGCTCAATGCCTAGCGCAGACCACTGGGGACAGTCTCCAAAGGAACATGGATGAGAAGAATATGGAACAGGTAGAGAAACACCAGTGAAAATGATCCCACAGGGACCAAAGGAAGGAGACATTGACCAAGAGGAAACTGGCAACTGTCAAAACCTGCAGCAAGATCAAGCAATGTAGGAGTGTTGATTTCCCTTTAAATCTGCACCACCTTGCCAGTCTTGTTTCAGTTACCGAAGACCAGTAGTATTGCAGTCAGGAGAGACACATAAGAAAGCAGTGTGTTAAGGGGTGATTCTGAGGTGGCACGAAAGATAGTGATAATAGATAGTTTTTGTCAAGGTGCTTGGTTAATAAAGAAAAATTGAGAACAGTGTGATCATGTCCTCCCAAATCCTTTCAAATATGTTTATGTATTCCCCTACATCTGAAAGAAAGCATTTCTTGATACTGAGAAACAGTGTGCTCTAGTTTGATCAATTTTGTGATTATTACTTGGTTAAAACAAAGTTGCAATAACCAAACTCTCTGCAGCCAAGTTGATTCCGACTCACGGCCACCCTGTAAGACAGAATCCAACTGCCCTTGTGGGTTCCTTATGAGAGCAGAAAGCCTCAGCTTTCTCCCATGGTTGGTTTGAATTGCAGACTTGTGGTTAGCAAGCCAACATGTAACCCCTTACACCACCCCAGCCCTTAAAACAAAGTTATATTTTTCTTCTGGATCATAGATATCGGTATTTTTGCCACTCACTCACAAATATTTGTCCTGTAGCTCTGTCTTTGCCATACCTCACACGCCTGTTCGTTCCCCTCCTTTCCCACGGTCTACAAACCAAACTCTATTTTCAAACAGTTGACTGAATTTCCTTCAAGTTCACATTAAAATGTTTGAGCAATTTTATCCAAAAGAGGGCACAAATTGCTCATGAAATATAGTGTGCCCCTGGTAGTATTTACATTTCACAGCTGTTGTAATTTAATGCCCACACATATGCCCACACATATGAATTAAGTCCTATTGTGTAAGTGCAAACTAAGGGTCCTTTGCTTCAGAGTAGTTTGGGAGAAGATTTACAAATTGCTGAAGTAGGAAACATTTCTCTATTTTTTAGTAGATGAATTAAATTAAGATAGGATGTTTCAAAATTCAATATAAAATGGGAGAGAAGAAAACTCAGAGTTTGAAATCTTCTAATTTTAGGGTCTATTTTCATTCTGCCACAACTAAAAGAATATTTCTCAGCATTGAGCCAATGCTGATACATAGTGACCCCCTGTGGATTTCTGAGACTACAACTGTTTTCAGAAGTAGAAAGTCCCAAGGAACTGCTGGTAGTCTTGAACTGCCGGCCAAGCGGGTCACAGTCTATACCAGCAGCGCTCCATAAATGCATACTGAGTGTAGTATTACAGTTAGACCTGGAGAGAGGCTGCTGGTGGTGTTCAATGTTGTTGAGGTGGTTCCGATTCCTAGGGAACTGCTGTACAACAGAATGGAAGAAGACGTGGTCTGAACCTTTGCTACCCTCACAACTGTTGCTAAGTTATATATTATATTTATATGGGGTAGTCATGTTCAGTGATTACCCATGTGAGGTCTGATCTCAGAAATGCCTTGAGGTTGAGTCTTGCTATGATTCGGATATATTTTTTTTATGAGAATGATCGGTTGGAAGAAACGCCTACCTTCTCTTTCTTTAGTATCATAAATGTGAGAGATGGAGGAAAATGTAAACACGAAGCCATTCTTCAATGGTAGGCAGACATTATATGTATCCCTTAGAAATTTGTTTAGCAAAAATCTGTAGACCTTGAGGCATAGATTCCATCCACAGAATGGCAATTCTGTATCTGAAGGTCCTGGACATGTCTTTACTTATTTTTGCTTCTATCACTGAAGTGGATTCTGAAGCCCAGCTTCTTCTTCTATGATTCCTAATTGCCTGACAATTCACTGATGTTTGGAAACATTGCCCACTTAGGAGAACCGCCCCCATTTTTGTTGGCTGTGAATTGTAGAGTCTTACTGAAGAATGATCTGCTAATTCAGGACTATCTGGGGGCTATTAAATCAGACCCAAATAGTTACCCCTACTGTAGGTTCTGAGGGCAAGCACAATGATCAGGCATATTCCCACTTTATGTCACTCTAAAACAATATTGCCAAGCAATCTGCATATACCTGCAGAGCAAGACCCCGGAAAAAAGTTCCAAACATTTTCCCCAGTTTTCATTTAATCATAAACCAGTGAGCATAGGAGGAGGAACACACCCCTCACATTGAAAAAAGTTCCACTGGGTGGAGCTTTTGCAGTATACATTTCCCCCCCACTAGGCAAGCATCTGGCCACTCACTCTGAGTTAGTGCACCTAGTGGTGTCACTTGGGAAGATTCCCTCTGGTCACAGTGAATTTTTTTTGGTTTTGTTTTTGGGGTACCACTTCCCTCTGGTGGTGGGAGTAGGAAGCCCAACCTTGCTGCTGGATTTGTACCTCCAACCCAGTGGGTTGCAGTCCCATGCACAACCACTGTGCCACTGGGACTCAGCCCATGACTTTCTTTTTTCACGAAAGCAGTTTTGCCTGCACCTTGTTTTTGTGTGTGTGTGTGTGTGTGTGTGTGTGTGTGTGTGATGGCCAATTTAAGAGCTTGTGGCTGTGAAATTTTGTTTGCAGACCAGGTAAAATGCCCCAGAAAACACTTGATATGTTGAACACAGCTTACAAGGAAAGAGCTATGGGAAAAACTGACATGTACAAGTGGTTTTCTCATTTCCAAAAAGGTGAAATTGATGTTCTGCTATGGAAGGCCACAACTTTTTATGGCAAATTCCCAAAACTCTGTAGAATCCACAAGGAAGGTTTTTCTTAAATATTCAAATTGTGTGCTGATGCCAGACTTGATTGCTGAGACCCCAGTCCAAGGTGACCCCATGCACAAGAGGATGAGACCATTGTGATCACTGACTGATTTTTTGGAGTAGATTACAGGCCTTTCTTCCAAGCCTGGAAGCGCTGCTGAAAATGGCCCGCATCATACAATATGGAAGGCTTCATGAGGGATCAACAGAGGGGGTAGTGGCTGCTTATGAAGTGCATCAAACTTCCTGCTGTTCTCCAAAAACAGAAACCAAATCAGCCAACCACCAAAAATGACTTGGGGCAACTTTATGAAAGTGAAGAAAGTACAAATGTATGCAAAGCACAATGATCTCTTACAGCCACACAGAAGAAAGAGTCTGGATGGTGGCACCACATGTGGATTCTGCATTTGTCTCCACAATCTATACAGACATGTGGGCATACAAATCGCATTGCTTTCTGAAATGATTGCTCTCCATTTGGCACTTGGCTTTAAAAGGTCTGCTGTGTTCACTGGCACATAAAGATCTCATACTCTCCCCTTCCCTCCAGGGATCCTCCGGGGTTCCCCACCCCTCTGGCACCTCCAGGGCCTGGCAGGCCTGGTGCGAGTCCCCATCCGGGACCCTGGGCTGGTCGCAGGTCGGAGAGCCCAGAGCCCGCCCTGGGAGCACCCCCAGAGCGGCAGCGGCTTCAGTCAGAGGGTTCATGCTTGTGATTCTCAATGGAGAGTGAAAGCACAGAGTCGTAATGAAAATGAGGCCCCGTCAGCCACTGATTCTCAAGAGACAGAGACGGCCCCTTCCCGTTCAAAATGCTCCAGGTGACCTATCAGAGGAAGGAACTAAGCAAATTTCCAACCAGGATCAAGATTCTGAACCACCTCACCATGCCTAACAACAAATGGTGGCCATCCCCAGCAACGCCAACATTGAGAGCATCACGGCCCTTGACTGCCAAAGGAAAAGAGAGTGGCAGCAGGGGGCTCAACAAGTTCATCCTCATCAGCAGCGGGGGAGCCCCCACTCCCCGTCACCCCTCCCCAGGACCTCCGCTTCCAGACCAAGCCAACAGTGACACCAAGAGGACAGACGTAATCACCGAGACCTTGGGGCCAAAGCCTACAACCAGGGATGTGAATCTTCTTAGACCACCTCGTGCCCTTCCCAGACTGAGATGGGAGAGCTGTGCTGGTGGCGAGGCAGCAAGCTGCCCTCTGGACAACAGCTTGACCAACATCAAGTGGCTTGGAAAGATGAGTTAGTTCAGATGGGCTGGGTTCCTGCAGCATCAAGCAAGAGATGGAGGATGAGGAAAACTGTTGCCTGGATCAGAGTCAAGTTAAGGTTGAGGAGCCTCCTGGAGGCCTGGTGTCCTGGCAGAACCCTGAGTCAGAGAGGCTGCCCTCCTCCCACATGGCCATGATTTAGTTCGCCATCAACAGCACCGAGAGGAAGCGCATGACCCTGAAGGACATCTACACTTGGTTCGAGGACCACTTCCCCTACTTTAAGTACATTGCCAAGCCAGGCTGGAAAAACTCCATTCACCACAACCTCTTCCTCCACGAGATGTTCCTGCGCGAGACCTCTGCTGACAGCAAGCTGTCCTTTTGGACCATCCACCCCAGTGCCAATCGCTGCTTGATGCTGGACCAGGTGTTTAAGCAACAGAAACGGTCCCACCCTGAGCTCCACCAGAACGTGACAATCAAAACGGAACTCCCATTGGGCGTACACTGGAAGATGAAGCCGCTGCTCCCACGGGTGAGCTCCTACCTGGTGCCCATCCAGTTCGCGGTGAACCCGTCCCTGGTGCTGCAGCCCTTGGTGAAAGTGCCCCTGTCCCTGGCAGCTTCACTCATGAGCTCCGAGCTCACCCCTCACAGCAAGGTCCTGCTCGCTGAGAAAGCGCTAGCCCTGCTCCCCTCTGAGGCGGGACCAGTGCCTGAGAAGAGCTGTCCCTTCTGCTTCCAGTGCAGTCCATCAAGAGGGAAGAAGGTCAACCAGGGGACGAAAAGCCCTACACAGCGAGACGCATCAAAGTGGAGAGACCACTTTTGGAAAAGTGGCCCGCCACAACCTTCAGAGAGTGGGAAGACTGGTCCCACTCTCCCACTCCCAGGTCCAAGAAGCCCTACAGTGGGCTCAAGTCCCCAAGCTGGCGTGTCTCCGAAATGCAAGCAATTAACCCGAGGGAGAGGGGGGGAGCAGAACCGGTCCCGCAGGAAACAGCCAGAGCTGCTCTTCTCAGAAGAGCCGGCACTGTTGGGCCAGCAGCCCTTCAGCTGCCCTTCCTAGCAGACACCTCGGGGCAGACCTCCCAGCTGGGCCACTCCCAGGAGAAAGCAGGACCCTTTGAGACACCCATCAAGGAGGGGGTGCCCATCTCCTCCACGGAGCAAAGCTGAGCAAAGCCGTCCTCCGCATCACCCTAGAGTCCTGGAGGCTCTTACTGATTGGGCAGAGAGGGCGGGGCGGGCTGGAATTCGGCTCCCTGGGGCTGAAGGATCTGAGCACCACCCCGCTGAAAAGCATTCCCCTCTTTGACTCACCTCACTTCGGAGCCCTTTGACCTCACCTCTGACCCCTTCAGCTGCTGTGGCCGCTCAGCTGTGGAAACATCCGAGCCACAGATGCCCAGCCTTCCAGCTAGTCCCTCTCTGACAGAAGGTCTGGTTCTGGACACGACGAACGACAGCCTGAGCAAGATCCTGCTGGACATCAGCTTCCCCAGCCTGGGCGAGGACGAGCACCCGCTGGGGCCGACAACATCAGCCGGACGCAGCTCATCTCCGAACTGCGGTAGAGACTCGGCCTGGCCCTGGCCGCTGGGCCTCCCGCTCTTCTGGAACACACGCGGGGC